>WNNJ02001679.1:0-183810 GCA_012934845.2 Pomphorhynchus laevis
AAATTAAATTTAATATAATTTTTTATATACCAAAAAAATTTCTACGTCATTTATATATTAGAACTGGTATAGTTAAAATCATTAGGTAAAAGTTAAAATCATTAAGTATTTCAAATATCTACTGTATAATGATTATATATGACGATGCAGTATAAAACTGATGGTCAGTTAATAATTGGGAGTAAAGAATATAATAATTATTGATTATATCGATAATCAAACGAGCTTTGAGAATAAACTCTTATTGTATTTAAAACCACAGTGTAGAATGAATAAAAACGATAAATATATTATTACAGATACCATTTATATAAATAAAATTTAAAATATTTTAATATTTAATAATTTTAAAATATACAAATGTTAAATGCAAATTTTGAGTAAAAATCGAATCATCAACAATTCTGCCAAACGTAACAGTAAAAGTCAAGTCGACGCCTAGATATATGTAAATATTAACAACTCCGTGGTGTGTTTAACGATAATCTTTTCATCAGTTTATCAAATTTGTTTATCAAATAAAAGTTCAGTTTTGGATAAAATAATATAATTAGTATGATATTATTATTAATTATTAACTAATAATATTATCGTATTCTATGCGATGAGTTATTGTCAAATTTACCTGGAAAGTATTTAATATAAAAATTTGCATATAATTACAAAAGTCCGATTTTCTATAGGTATATGATGTCCAGCAAATATTAAGTCTATCGCATGATAACGTCAAAGTTATGAAAATAATTGTTTGTTGAACACCCCATATGGGAACCGAAGTTAACCACCCCGTTTTACTTCGGTTTTCACATCGAAGATATTCAATACCAAATTGTTAAAAGCCATTATTTTATTATATCTTAAAGTGTACCGACAAAGATATCTCTTCGCGAACACAAACGACTATTGCATTCTCTGTTACGCAATCCATTAAGTTTCTTTTGCTGATTACATTTCTTCGTTTGCAAAAACAAACACCAATTATGACCATTTTTAAGATGATTAAGCTAGAGTTAAAGTTAGACAACTGATTAAATCCTTATTGTTATTTAATATTTTAAATGTTTTCAAGTAATATTTCTGGATTTGTGCCATTTTGAAAAATACAATATATAACTTCCATCATACAGAAATAATTCTTTTTATAGCGAGACACAGACAGAGTCAACGGCTCAGAGTTGGAAAAGCATCTTAGGATAGTTGAAGTTTTTAATTCTTAATATTCATATTAACAAAACTTAAAAATTAAATTAAGTTTTAAAAATTAAAAATTAATATTTCTGAAAATCATAGAAAAATTTTAAAAATTTTAAAACAAATGCATCGTAAGCCACCTTTTAAAATATTAAAAATTTTCATGTAAAACATTTTTATTTGACATAAATTCTTTGAAAATCAAAAATGCCGATGTTTTGTTCAAATTGAAAATTTTTTATAAAAATAAAAATTCTTTATTTTAAGAAGCCAATGCCACAAATGCACATTCGGATACCGAACTTAACAACAAAGATATTACTGGAGGTAATATTATTTTTAATAAAATAACAAAATGTAGTAAATATTTTATGTTATTTAAATTTTTTTTATAATTTACAAATATTAAATTTCATTGGTTTTATGTTAAAATTTAAACGCTGATAATAAATCAAATGAATGAATCAAATAAAGTTTCAATAAAATATTTTTATCTTGCGAAATGTGTGATAATTGTATTTTTCATTAGCGAGTACATCAGTCAATACAGAACCGTCCCATGTTTTAGAGCCAACTCAAGCTGATCCTGATCGTAAGATTTGTTATGAATTTATTAACACGATTAATTTTATAATCATTGTATATTTTATTAAGTAATTAAAATGTACCAAATTTATTTTCGTTTGTCGCTCATCAAGAAACAATAATCAATGCGTAATTTTGCAACTAAAAAGACGAGTTATTTATAGTTATATATTTAGCAATTATATAATATACTTATATGTTAATATCCAGAATATTTTTAAGAACGATAATTAAAATTATCCTGGTTTTTATTAAAAAATATTGTGTGACTATGTTTACTTTAATCTTAGACTGAGCAATTAATACCATGCATAAAATCAAAAAATGTCAAAATTTCTTCAAATGGAACTTTTTTATGAAATTTGAATTTATATATTTTTAGATGCCAGTCTCACAAATGCATTGTCCATTTTATATAGTTATATATTTTACAAAATTTCTAAAATAAAAAAAAGAAATTATTCTTTAAATGCGACATAATTCTTATTATAAGGGTCTTAAGGTCCAATTATGACCTTAACGATGGTAATATTATTTATAATAAAATAATAGAATTTAGAAAACATCTTCTGTCATTTTAAAATTTTACATAATTTACAAATATTAAATTTCATTGGTTTTATGTTAAAATTTAAACGCCGACAATAAATCAAATGAATGAATCAAATAAAGTTTCAATAAAATATTTTTATCTTGCGAAATGTGTGATAATTGTATTTTTCATTAGCGAGTACATCAGTCAATACAGAACCGTCCCATGTTTTAGAGCCAACTCAAGCTGATCCTGATCGTAAGATTTGTTATGAATTTATTAACACGATTAATTATTTAATCATTTAATATTTTATTAAGTAATTAAAATGTACCAAATTTATTTTCTTTTGTCGCTCATCAAGAAACAATAATTAATGCGTGATTTTGCAACTAAAAAGACGAGTTTTATATAGTTATATAAAGAGCAATTATATAATAAATTTATATGTTAATGTCCCGAATATTTCTAATGTTAAAAATTGAAATTATTCATTGAGTAAATTGAATAATTAGTATCATCGATAATTAAATGCATCCTAGTTATTATTATAAATATCTTAAGACTATGCTTACTTGAGTCTTGGACGGTCAATTAATACACTGCATTTTTTAAATATATACTTTACTTAAACTTTAAATAATGAATTTGTCACTAAAAGTTACGACAAATTCAAATATACGCTATCTTTTAAAATATTAAAAATTTTCATGTAAAACATTTTTATTTGACATAAATTCTTTGAAAATCAAAAATGCCGATGTTTTGTTCAAATTGAAATTTTTTTATAAAAATAAGAATTCTTTATTTTAAGAAGCCAATGCCACAACTGCACATCCGGATACCGAACTTAACAACAAAGATATTACTGGAGGTAATATTATTTTTAATAAAATAACAAAATGTAGTAAATATTTTATGTTATTTAAATTTTTTTTATAATTTACAAATATTAAATTTCATTTGTTTTATGTTAGAATTTAGTAGCACTAATGCACCGCTCATTATTGCCTTCTAGTGCTTAATAAAAATATCTTAATAATATGACTGATTTTTCTTTAGCTGGAACATTTTTTATATAATCTAAGAACTTATGTTGATTACATATTTTTCATTTTCAGAGAAAGATGATAGCAATATATACACGAAAGCTTAATTTTCATTATATTTTAAAGAATTAAATGAATCTTGCATACATTTCGAGCTCCCAATGTATTTATTAAAAATATTATTTTATTTAATTTTATTGACATAATTGTTTAAACAATATTTACAAATAACCTACTTTCAAGCTACAAATAAAAACTATTTAAATATGCAAATATAAAATATTTTGAAATATTATATTAAAATAATAAAATATTTTTAAATTAAATATTTTTTAAACATAAATAACATAAATAAATAACATAAATATTTAGCATAAATAGTTTAACATAATTATTTATGTTATATATAACATAAATAGATAATCGTTGTATTTAATCTAATATTTAAGTATAAACATTTTTCTCATTTCTTAAATGTACCTTATATTTTAAGGTTCATGGTTTAATTTTTATAATCCCTTTTATGGTAAGTACATTATTTGTGTAAAAATATATTTAATTACTCAATAATACGATGTGAACAATTAACAATTAATAAATTAAGCTGTTTAATGCTGAATGCAGTTAAATGTTAATTTACTAATGTATACATTAAATATTCTTGTAGTTAGTCTCAACAGCTAAGTGCTCTTACTTTTTATTGTGATCAGTGTATCCAAGTTAAGATATGCAATAGTTGTAATTTATAAATTAGTTGTAATTATTATAACAATAGCAATTTTATAACAATAGTTGTAATTATTATAAATCAAATGAAGACAAAAAATAAAAATTCAATTATAAATTCAATTTGGTATATATAATAGAGTCGTTGATGCATAGTAAATAAAATAACGAAAATGATCTAAGAATTTATATTCAATATTGGACTATTCCGATTTTTAGACGATCTGAAAACGTATGTTAGAAAAATAAAAAATTATTTAAAGATGATTTATGAAAATAACACAAAATAGAATATAATTATGTGACAATAATTACTTTAATCCAAATTCATCTCTATAACTGATTAAACTGATCGTTTCTATTAAATGGTCAAGCAATTTTTCAAATTTTGAAAAATTGGTTAACTAGAAAAACTTCTTACAAACAGGAATGTTTCGCTGTGAAACATAAAATTGTAAAATTTATTTTATTTCATAAAATGTAATACATAAAATTGTATTATAATATTATAATAATATTATTGTAATTGTAAAATTATTTATAAAATTATATTAATATCAATTTTTAATTATCAAAACAATTATTTGAGAGAATAAAGTGACTACTAGATGACTATTAACTATACAAATGTTAGAATGAATATAATTAAAGTTTAGAAGAAATTGTTGCGTAATTAGGCTTTATTGTAATTCAACTAATTAGTTTTAAGTGTGCGGTATACATAAATCTAACTAATAATGTATAAAATCTGAAATAAAATCACTAAGTTATTAATTACAAATACCTTTTATTTTAAACTATTGTAAACTGTTTTAAACTACTGTTGCATATAAATATACATTTATTAAATATACAATATTAATTCTTTATAAAGCACCCCTGTCATTTCCACTTCTATCTGCTCATCTGCCTCGACTCCTACCAGCTCTGTCCGTCCACCACTTTCACGAAATCGTTTTCCTTCGCGCGATCGCTGTATAATCATATCAAACTTAAAGCTTTCTTAATTTATAGGAACAAAGGAAAATCAATTGTTTCCTGATGATGATGGCACTTGCCATTTAAATATTGAATAATCCTTTTTGTATTTAACTTTCCTTGGTTCCTATAAATAAAAAGTTTTTTTTTGTGATAGTTGTAATTGCTCATTGGTCAGATATGAGAGGGATTGGGAAAAAGTATTGCACTATATAACATAAAACGCTGCATTATGTTGTTAGCTATATCACATCATATATTTTAGATTATAAGGTCAATTTAAATAAAGATTTCAGTTTATCATATGAAAGTGATTAACTGTCACGTGTAATAAAGCTGATTTCAATTTAAAATATTATATTAATTTTTGTATATTTATTTATAAAGTGCCAAGTAATTTTATTTTTAATATTAAATTTTATAGATTAGAATTCCTGATTATTTGTTTCTTATTTTAACTGCTTTTGAATTAGAATAAGAAACGTCTTTAACGTATTTCTACAATTTCCGTTATTTAGTTTTATTTTTCTACTAATTTTCATCACTAATTTTAAGGTTTGTAGTTCTTCGTGTTCTTTGTTTTTGTTATTCAGTACTAATAAACTAACATTTTTATTTGTAATGATATTTTTAATACAGTAGGACTCTACTAATCAGCCTAGGTTGGTATCATCAGCTGTTGAGTTAGATCTACAATTTGTGTTTCAACAATTATTATCTGCTTACTCCATACACTGGTGCTGATCGGATGTGAACTCATGGCGTCGTTATCGAGATTCAACGTTACGTTCACTGGCTAATAATAGTAATGTATATTACTTTATAAAAAGTAATATATTTTCTGTATATTACTTTATCACATATGGTAGGTTTCTAATAGATCGTTAGAATACGATCCCCTATAATAAGTGCCTTGAACTTCTGGACGGACCCGCTGTCCATTGTCGATGCATGAAGATTGTTCCACAGGTCAGCAATGCGATCACTTATCGTAACACAATTTGTTTTGGGACGGAGTCTGCGCTTTATCATAAGTATGTGGCCTCGTAGTCGACCCGGTCGACGAATTGTAAACATATACTTCGAAACATGTCCAGGTATAGACAGTGACCGCCATACATACACTAGGTCGGCGTCAGACAGCGAACGTTCAACAGTGTGTACATTCAACAATTCCAGTCTCTGGGTATAGTTGACACCACGCACTGAAGACACAAGATGGGTTGCTTGTCGTAATATCCGTTCGTATATTTCCAATTTGCCACGGAGCTGTGGGTGTATTGCAGGGAACGCGTATAACATGTGCGATTTTATAAGGGCAGAGTAGGCAATGCGAAAACTAACTGGATCGAGTTGGCCAAACGAGCGTCTTAACATACCTAGCATACGTCGACATTTGGATGCGACATATCGGACGTGGACTCGTGTCTTCATAACTTCACTTACGATTACGCCCAGATCACTGAAACATGAAACCTTTTCGATGTTTACATCTTCTATCGCATATGTTCCTACGATTTTTATGAGACCAATGTGCATGTGACTACACTTGATAGGATTCAAAACCAGTCCCTTTGCACGACACCATTTGGTGATTGAGTCTACGTCGCGTTGCAACTCAATTACATCGTGCGTGCTTTGTATTGGACGCCAAATCTTTAAATCATCGGCATATAGAGCGCACTCACTGGATATGACATCAATCATATCATTAATATATAAATATATATAAATATATATATATACTTTCTTATGGGATCATAAAGATCGATTGAAATCGGGACTGGTGATCCTTTTATGGATGCTTATTTATGAATTGAATAGTTGCTAGGTCACACAAGGTGACTTTCGCATTAAAAACCAGCTACAGAGTTCTTTCTTCATGATATCCAATTCCATACACCCTGACTACTTACGGCACCATTGCCACAGCTGTTTTCGATTCGCCCGTTTTTTGCCACATGTTGGTAACCCCGGGCTCGTCAGAAGGCTGACTACCAACTCTTCACCTTTTGAAACTCGACACATCCGAGATTCGAGCTGTCGCTCTCTGTACTTTGGCTTGCGATCTTGACTGCTAGGCTACGAATCCAGGATTACCAGATTTCACACAGTATATGAAACCTTCCATCATGATATCCAGAAACTGTATTGTCCGAGATGCTCTCTGGCATGCTTATTATAGATTGTTTCTTATGGGATCATGAAGATCGATTGAAATCGGGACTGGTGATCCTTTTATGCTTGCTTATTTATGTATTGAATAGTTGCTAGGTCACTCAAGGTGACTTTCGCATTGAAAACCAGCTACAGAGTCCTTCCTTCATGATATCCAATTCCATACACCCTGACTACTTACGGCACCATTGCCACAGCCGTTTTCATATACTGTGTGAAATCTGGTAATCCTGGATTCGTAGCCTAGCAGTCAAGAGCGCAAGCCAAAGTACAGAGAGCGACAGCTCGAATCTCGGATGTGTCGAGTTTCAAAAGGTGAAGAGTTGGTAGTCAGCCTTCTGACGAGCCCGGGGTTACCAACATGTGGCAAAAAGCGGGCGAAACGAAAACGGCTGTGGCAATGGTGCCGTAAGTAGTCAGGGCTGTATGAAATTGGATATCATGAAGGAAGGACTTTGTAGCTGGTTTTCAATGCGAAAGTCACCTTGTGTGACCTAGCAACTATTCATATATATATATATATATATATATATATATATATATATATATATATATATATATATATATATATATATATATATATATATATATATATATATTGAAAAGCATTGGACTCAGAACGCAGCCTTGTGGTACACCACAGGTGATTGCTGACCACTTAGATATACAACCTTTGATGCGCACGGCAAAGTAACGATCAGTTAGGAATGACTGAATCCAAGTTTTAACGCAACCGTCAATCCTACATAGCGATAGTTGATTGATAAGAATACGGTGTACGACCCTATCAAAAGCCTTTGATAAATCCAAGAAGAGCGTGTTCACTCCCGTTACTGCTTGAACCGCATTCGACCAACTATTCCGGGAGAATACAAGGTTAGTTACTGTAGAACGGTGAGGTCTGAAACCGTGATGGGCATCGTTGAGGTTGTTATTGTATTCTAGATATGAACTTACTTTACGAAGCAGAATCTTTTCCATTACTTTGCACGCAATAGAAGTTAGACTTATTGGATGATAATTGTTAGTCTGATTGCGATCACCCTTTTTGAATACAGGGCAGATTATAGATCTTTTCCAGTCATCCGGTAAACTTCCAGAGTATAGAGAACTCTGGAATATAGCACATAGCGGACTTGTCAACACTGTAGCCAGCTCGCGGAAAAGTATAGATGGAAGGCCATCCGGTCCGGAGACGCGAGTACGTGGAAGCTTGAGTAGCTCTGTAGGACGTCCTCTTCGCTAATAAATATGTCATTAAGACATGATCGAATGAATCTGGGTGTGTAATGGGACAAATAGTCGTAATCCAACTTCGCTTCTTTAATTGCAAAATGAGCGGAAAAGAGCTCTGCCAACTTCGATAGGGTCAACAATTAAATCACCCGCGTTGTTCACAATGCTGTAAAATTTATCTGACGCAGTATTACGGCGCAGTAGTGATTGAACAACTGCTTAGGGTTCGAGGATGCAGCCTGACATATGTTAGAAATGAAATTCTTCTTCTTTAGTCTCTTAATATAAGTTACCTTGTTTCTCAATAAACGGTATTTATCAAAGGATAGTCTACCATCTTTGTACGCAGAAAATGAGATATCCCGTGATCTGATTGCATGCTTAATTTCAGAGTCAAACCAAATTGGAATACGGATGCTCGTTTTCTTATGTTGAATTGGTGAGAAGAATGTCAATAACTCAATCAGAGTACGTTTGAGATGGTTCCATGCATGGTTCGTACAAATGATAAAAGGATTGGGCCATGCTACCGTAATGAGTATACGTTCCATACTGAGAAAGTTAGCCTTCATTGGATTGACTTGTGGAAATGTTTTGATTGAACGAGGGCATCTGAACGAAACTACAATATCAATCACACGATGGTCACTAGAACTGATTGGTGGATCATGATTAATCCGGTCAATGATAGAGGCATCAACCGATAGGCATACATCAAGTAGAGACGCACTATGTCCACGAGCGCGTGTGAATTCGTGAATTAGCTGATTAAGGTTCAAGTCATTAATAGCGTCGAGAAGATTTGCTGATTCAGGTCACAACCAGGTAGAGGCACGAAGTTTATCCAGTCAACGTGGGGCATATTGAAATCAACAAGAACTATCGCCGATGACTTAGTTCTTAAATGTTTTCGCAATGAGTTACAGATAGACACTGTGGATGAACGAGGTGATCGATAGAATAAGCCCACAATGAAATGATTATCTGTCGCTGTTAGTTTGACCCAAATGTACTCATTTAGGGACACCTCGTCAGCGCATGCATCGATTAGTCTTACCGACAAAGAATCTCGCGCGTAGATGATGACTCCACCACCTCTTGAAGATAACCGATCCATACGAACAAGAGAGTATCCATCTAGACTAATTTCATCATCACATATTTGTGGATTAAGCCAGGTTGCCGTGAGTTCTACAATATCCGCATTTTTTGCTTGACAACAAAGGAAAGTTCGAATAACTTAGTTGATATACTAAGTATATTTGTATATAAGAGACGCAAGTTAGGTATATGGTAGTCTTGTTGATCACAAATAGGTGTGTTGCGAGATTGAAAATCTTCCGAATGACGGCGATCACGGAAATGGAGTGAACTCGTCATTATTGTTGGCCCGATAGCTAGTTTAATGCGGCGCAACGCAAGGTGACAGGGTCTACTTGCTGCGCAAGAACAAGAGGCGTCCAGTGCACCCGAACACGCCGCCGCATTACCATAAAATTTTGAATAGTCAGGTTTGTTTCGCCTGCTACAGTCCGCCTATGAAGTTCTTGTTTTGCAGCTTTGAGTTTCTCTCTATCTAGAGGATCGAGGTCCCGTAAAAATCTAATGCCGGATCCACGCAGACGGTATGCGTGTCTGAAGAGTGATTTAGCTGACTCACGAGTATTTAATATCACCTTAAGCAAACGAGGTCTCAAGCTACCCGGTACACTCTTTCCAAGACGAAATAGCGATAAAACCCTCAAAGAGATCACTTCATTATCATCGCAACCCGATAAAACCAATGACAAAATGGAACGAACCTTATCGAGATCGTCATTCATGCGATACTGACAATTAACAGATGATGACTTCTCAACATTCGCTACAATAACTGCTCGATCTCGACCACTGTTTGTGCCCATATTTGAGCGAACTTCGCGATAACCAGCTGAGGAATTATTTGGCTTTGCAGCTCGAGGGAGAATATTTGCCCGGTTTAGGTTGATTGAATCGACATTTAAACGTAACTGTGGAATAGACTGTTCCAACTCACAGTTGGAGTGATAATCCACGACCGAGCACTCAGACAGATTGTTAGTTGGTGAAGACTCGTTAAGATTGTTCGTTGATGAGTACTCGCGGGAATTATGTGCTGGTAGAGTATCGTGAACATCATTTGTTGATGAAGACATGCTAGAGAATCCAAGAGAAACTGGCAATTGAGAGTTAAAGTTGGAACTGTATACGTTTATGCAGCTTGTTAGGTCTAAGATGTCTAAGTTGATACGTTGAAAAGGAGTAGTTGCATGTGACACATCTGCACATAGTGATTTGTCTATCTCTTCTGAATTAGATGAGCCAGACGATCTGCAACTTACTCGAGTCTTAAGCTCATTGAATAGCTTGGCTGAACAATAACCACAGATGAAATCGGCATTGTTGAACTTTTTGATGAAGCTATCGGTCGCTGACACACATGTCCAAATGTCACAATCCGTGTTGGATCACTTAATTTGGTGGGATTTATAAGACTCCTGAGTAGTCTGAACATTTGTATATCCAGTCGTTCTATTGAGCTGCTTCCGCTTTTTTTCCAGTCATAACGGCGAATTTGCAGTGTCTTGACATCAAGACAGTTTTTACTCCTTTGAAAATAAAATTTAACAAGAAAATCATAATTCCACCCTTAATAATAAGGGTGGAAACGGGAAATGTAGGTCTGGGTCAGCAGCTGATTAGACTGGACCAGGCTGATTAGTAGCGTTCTACTGTATCAATAATAGGAACAACACCTGTGAGGATAATTTGTGCCACAACCAGAAGAATTTTAGCTCACAGATGCAATAATGTTAAATGATTTTATTGTTACATTTTATATTTTTGTTTTTTGTTTTTCCTTTGTTTTAAATTTTGAGTATTTTATATAAATATCAAACTTAATGCTTTTGTGTTTAAATAAACTGTTTCTAATTTTCCTGAAGATGATAGCATGAACAATCGAAATATTGTGTGTATTATGGAATTAAACTTATTTCTTCGTTGTTGTAAATTTGCAAAACATACTGACATCATAATACATTTCAGATCGACTGAATGCATTGCTGTTATCGCTGAATTTCTTCATCGAATCACGAATTAGTGATGATTAGATATTTGTAAATGAACATTTATTGCTAAATTTTATATTCTGATTACTAACGTAATCTTGACTAAAGCGACAATTTAAAATTTTATTTAGATATGGTATTAATGACAAAATAAATCTGTCATTTGTTAATAACAAAACTGTCGATGTAATACGACAATAATCTTAACAAGTCGAATATAAATAATTAATTTTTAAGAATAAACAATGTTTTACTTTATTAGATCAATATACTTGATAGTTATATTCTACGTAAATTATCATGCATTAATTTAATCGATTTTTAGAAATCGCCAATTATGCGCTATCATTATTAACACCTGCAGAGTCGTCTTCATCCAACCATTCCCGTAATTGTTAATTTGTTTTCATTTACAAAGCGAAAATACGTTTTGAAATTAAATTAACTTTAACAATTAATTAATTGATCAATCAATTAATTAACTTTAATTAATTTTAACAACTTATTTTTCAAAAGTTGCTTTATATAAAGCAACTTCTGAATTATCGTTAATACGATAAAAGTAATGCTAAGAAACGTCACGTTACTTTATAAATAAATATGCTATTATTAATTTAAAATGATGATATAATTTTTAAAAACAATTCTAATTTAGAAAAAATATGTTTTTACTAAATTACACTTTTACTAAATTCATAGATTTGTTTTAGCGATATATTTATTTATAACACCAGCCCAGCAACACACAAGCATTACAAGTTAAATTGTGTTGATTACATAACGGTTATATATTACATAAGGGTTATATATATTGATTTATAAAGATTATAAATTGTTTTGGTTATTAATATTTACAAATTATACTTAAAATACTAATCTATTTAGTATAGATACGTTATTAATTTGCTCAGTAGTTTTAATAAATTCATAAGATTTAGCAATAGATTTATTGATAACAGCGACCTAGCAATACACAAGTCTTAAACGTTAATACTCGCCAAATTAAAATTGTTTACGCAAATGCATCCATTTTGTCACCTATCATCTAAATAAATTGGAATTAAAAACCGAAATATGACTAATCAGTCAACGCATTGAAAAGAATCAGATCGTTTTCAAGTGCTAATCAGATTGTTTCAACAGTCTAATCCGATCGTTTTCAACTGCACGTTACATAAATTTTTATCATTCAATTAGTAATAAATTTTTACAACCTTTAAAACCTGGTAATCTGAAACAAAATTATGTAAAACAAAATCAAAATAAATTTTAAAAAATAAAATTTAATATAATTTTTTATATACCAAAAAAATTTCTACGTCATTTATATATTAGAACTGGTATAGTTAAAATCATTAGGTAAAAGTTAAAATCATTAAGTATTTCGAATATCTACTGTATAATGATTATATATGACGATGCAGTATAAAACTGATGGTCAGTTAATAATTGGGAGTAAAGAATATAATAATTATTGATTATATCGATAATCAAACGAGCTTTGAGAATAAACTCTTATTGTATTTAAAACCACAGTGTAAAATGGAATAAAAACGATAAATATATTATTACAGATACCATTTATATAAATAAAATTTAAACTAGATATATGTAAATATTAACAACTCCGTGGTGTGTTTAACGATAATCTTTTCATCAGTTTATCAAATTTGTTTATCAAATAAAAGTTCAGTTCTGGATAAAATAATATAATTAGTATGATATTATTATTAATTATTATTAACTAATAATATTATCGTATTCTTTGCGATGAGTTATTGTCAAATTTACCTGGAAAGTATTTAATATAAAAATTTGCATATAATTACAAAAGTCCGATTTTCTATAGGTATATGATGTCCAGCAAATATTAAGTCTATCGCATGATAACGTCAAAGTTATGAAAATAATTGTTTGTTGAACACCCCATATGGGAACCGAAGTTAACCACCCCGTTTTACTTCGGTTTTCACATCGAAGATATTCAATACCAAATTGTTAAAAGCCATTATTTTATTATATCTTAAAGTGTACCGACAAAGATATCTCTTCGCGAACACAAACGACTATTGCATTCTCTGTTACGCAATCCATTAAATTTCTTTTGCCGATTATATTTTTTCGTTTGCAAAAACAAACACCAACTATGACCAATTTTAAGATGATTAAGCTAGAGTTAAAGTTAGACAACTGATTAAATCCTTATTGTTATTTAATATTTTAAATGTTTTCAAATAATATTTCTGGATTTGTGCCATTTTGAAAAATACAATATATAACTTCAATCATACAGAAATAATTCTTTTTATAACGAGACACAGACAGAGTCAACGGCTCAGAGTTGGAAAAGCATCTTAGGATAGTTGAAGTTTTTAATTCTTAATATTCATATTAACAAAACTTAAAAATTAAATTAAGTTTTAAAAATTAAAGATTAATATTTCCGAAAATCATAGAAAAATTTTAAAAATTTTAAAACAAATGTATCTTAAGCCACCTTTTAAAATATTAAAAATTTTCATGTAAAACATTTTTATTTGACATAAATTCTTTGAAAATCAAAAATGCCGATGTTTTGTTCAAATTGAAAATTTTTTATAAAAATAAAAATTCTTTATTTTAAGAAGCCAATGCCACAAATGCACATTCGGATACCGAACTTAACAACAAAGATATTACTGGAGGTAATATTATTTTTAATAAAATAACAAAATGTAGTAAATATTTTATGTTATTTAAATTTTTTTTATAATTTACAAATATTAAATTTCATTGGTTTTATGTTAAAATTTAAACGCCGACAATAAATCAAATGAATGAATCAAATAAAGTTTCAATAAAATATTTTTATCTTGCGAAATGTGTGATAATTGTATTTTTCATTAGCGAGTACATCAGTCAATGCAGAACCGTCCCATGTTTTAGAGCCAACTCAAGCTGATCCTGATCGTAAGATTTGTTATGAATTTATTAAGCCGATTAATTATTTAATCATTTAATATTTTATTAAGTAATTAAAATGTACCAAATTTATTTTCTTTTGTCGCTCATCAAGAAACAATAATCAATGCGTGATTTTGCATCTAAAAAGACGATACTCTATTTTAGCGTTGCGAGCAAGTATAATTACTTCGATTAGGTTTTAATTAAAACATTGTGCTTTATGCTAATAAACATTTTACTCAAAACCTTTATTAATTCAGTTTTTAAATATCTAGATGTTGTCGAATGTGTTTCGCTAAAACATTCGCACTATCTTAATTGCTTATTGTATACGCTAATTGTCATCGCTATTTTCAGCAACCATTATTTATTGTTTCATATTATACACTTGCTATTTGTAGAGCATATTTAATTTATCAATGCCATATTAGAGACATATTAGATTTATTAAAGTGCCATCTTCATTTCCCTTCGAGGCCTTCTCTTTCAGCAATTTTCCCATCTCTAGAGGGGGGACAGTATGTGCCGAGGCATTGCGTTTCTTCGATTTCTGCATCACCATGTCTTGCTGTAGCAGAACCGAGGCTGATCCCAGAAACGCTGCCCAGAGGGGGCTATCATTTGCTGTATCTAAGTTAGTATAACTTTTTGTATTGTTATCTATCAAGTAAATAATGTCCGAGTTGGACATCCTGTCCGAATGCGCTGCAATGGATGCGAAGCTTTTAACAATAGGAGTGGAAGAATCAGAGTATCTTTTCTTGTAATCTTTAAAGACTCTACATCGACGGGATCACGCGGGGTGGTCTCCTCCGCAATAAATGCAAGCTGGGGTGGCCACACACCTCTCCCCCTTAGGCATAGCGATACATGTGGACAGACCACAAACACCGCATGATTTTTCGCGTGAACAGGAGGCCCAGTGCCCCCAACTGTGGCATGAGTTGCAGTGTGGGAATGTGTAGGAGTCTTGATCCACCAGGGTGCATCGAAGGTTATACCCAAAGAAGGGGTTAGTAGTAGCCTTTGAAAGCAACTGAGCATTGTATAAATCAGCTGTGCCGAAGGCTAACGGTAGAATGTCTCCAGTCTTCGATTTTACCTCTCTGATAGCGTGTATTTTAAGGGTCTTCCGTATAAGGACCAAATCATCCTCTTCTAAATGGAGAGGGTAGTTTGAAATCTTTACTGTTGCCTGAATAGGCTTAAGTAATAAAGTTCCCATGTGAGAGAGTTTTTCTTGAAAAATACTTCGTATGCTTCCATTAAGGCAGAGGAAGCAAATGCGGCTTTTACTTGATTTTCATAGGTTCTAACGGAGTTAGACTACTCTCCCAGAGTAGTCATGTACAAAATTCCGGAGAAATACTGTAAATAGTCTATGCCTTTCTATAGGCTTTAACGCTGTGATTATAGCCAAATTTTTTTGTTTCGGTATCTGGGGGAGTTCCCCCATGTCAGAATCAGAATTAACAACAAATTTACTAACCTGCGGATCGAGTAATGACGACGAAGAAGTTACAATACCTGAATTTGCTCAAAAAACATTGAATTCTGAAGTATTTTTGTAGGAGCTTTGAAGCTCCGACCGGCACAAAAAGCTGTTACTCGTACACATTTTTTTGAACGTATGTTAGATCAACAACAGCGAGCGAAATGTCCTAGCTTTTGACATTGAAAACATGGAACGTTTTTTGCGGGACAAGTTGAATTATAAGTATGTTCGGATAAACCACACATTTGACATTTCGTTGTCCTGAAGTTGCGTTTCTGCTGAGTTCGATAAGCATTTTTCACACTGTCGATTTCTAGATTCTGACTGTTAAGTGTTTGAATACACTTTGCCGCATTCTCTGCACATTCACAAAAAAATGAAAAAGTCAAGCAGTCAAAAATTTACCACCGGTGCTTCAAACAACTTACAAAATCAAGCTAATATGGAACGGAACTCAGGTATTTCCAATGTAACATCGAATTTTCAAGCCAAAGAAAACAAGGTTAGTCCTATTTCGTCTAATTTTTTAATCTCAAGCACGGATGGAGAACTCCCTCCTGTGCCTAAAGTGGTGAATCTGGTAATAATCAGACTTCTTCAACCATTTGAAAGGAAGAATCTTTTCAATATTTTTCTGAGAGAGTTTACAAGCTCTTATAAAAAGAGAATTCTATTTAATTCGATAAAATATTTAGATTCCGAAATCCGGGTTTCTTTCAGCTCTCCAGATCTGGCAGCATCGTACCTAGAATTTTTCGAAACACACCTAAAAGAATTTGGGTCAACTACTTACAGGCCTATTCAGGCGACTTTGAAAATTAATAATTTTCCGCCCTTCGCAACGGAGGAAGATATCATTGCTCTCACATCTGAGTTCAAAATTCATAATATTCGCCCAATCCTGGGCAAGAAAGGCCAGGCTATACCAATAGCATTCTGTTCTACCGCAGTCGATCAGGCGGAATGTCTGGCTAAAAGCAAATGTAACCCCTTTCTGGGGTACAATCTTTCTTTCAATATCGTAGATGCTGATGACTTAACATACCCCCATTGCAATGGGTGCCACCTCTGGGGGCACTGGTCCTCGAACTGTACTAGGCCCCATACGTGTGGGGTTTGCAGCTCTTCCGAAGTCCATGAGGGGAAATGTTCTCTCCCCCCTCTGTGTTCCAATTGTGGTGGTCAGCACCCGGCCTGGTCTAGAAGATGTCCTATCTTCAAAGAATACAAATTAAGGCATTGTGGGGCACCGGTCAAACCGGCCCACTTTGCCGCTGCCAGCTTATCCAATTCAAACGGTTATGGTATGTCGGACACCGACATTTTCAAAATTGTTGACGCAAGACTACAGATATATAAAGACGAGATTCGAGCCTTAACGAACCATCTGATAGCGAAATTCGAGGAGTCCCGTTCTCCTCCATCGACGATTCTTACCTCTTCAAAGAGAGCCCCCCGTTCTAAGAAGAGATCATCTTCTAAACAAAAGTTGGCTTCCTTGAAGTTGGCAAAGAAAGATGATATATGCTGGGAGTTGTTGGCCTCAAAGGGAGATGAAGATAATGCCGGTGGGCAAGTGTCTTCTCCTGATAGGGCTGGGAGTGAGAAGGGCAACTTTCTCTCTCCTAGTTTCTGCTAGGAGGTAGGCATCCCACTCCAGCTGTCGTAACACAATGCAAAGTAGTCAAGAGCCTTTTTCACTGAATATACTTCAGTGGAATTCGGGAGGTGCTTCTGCTCTTAGCCTTCTATCTGGTAGAGATGCGGATGTTATAGTCCTTCAGGAGACGCGGTCTATCCGTATCCCCCAGGACATTACTCGATTTATCCCCAAGCATATTTACACCCACTTCACTCCGTACATAACCCCTCCTCACGCCTCTTCATCTCAAGGTCTTTTAACCCTAGTTAAATGCTCCTTAAGATCATCCCTTCTTTTAAACTATTCTTGTCCAGCCCTGTCTTGTTTAGCTGTTTCACTTTGTAAGAATGGTAAACGTATCAGCCTAGCCAATATCTATATTAGGCCAGGGGAAATTCACAAAAACCGTGATCTCCTGGACCGTATCTTGGGTAGTGGCTATGACATGTTACTCGGTGACTTCAACGACAGAACTGGTCGTTGGATTAATGCAGCACTCCGCAGAGCCAGGAACGATTACCTTATTCACAAACCACCGTCCCCAACTTTTCATTGCTCAACAACTAATTCTCTCCTCGACATATTACTGCTTCATAAGATGTGGTTGTTGAAACCCATCTGTACTGAGCAGTCGCGCCAAAAACAGACCATCTCTCATGACCTAATTCGTTGGCGGATAGAGGAAGATACGTTGCTTAGAAGGAGGTTTCACTTTGATCCCATCAGAGTGGCTTTCTTTCAGGCGGCTATCCAACACTTCCCCAGAATTGGTAATGAGAATTTGACCGAATTTAATTCCTTCCTCTCCTCGCAAGCTACCGCGTTTCTTTCGACTACCTATAAAGGTCATATTTACAATCCCACTCCAACAAAACTCAAGGTTTTGGCTAAAATGCTACGTCTTCCCAATGTCTCTGTTTCCGCCAGGCAGGCCATCTCGAATGAATACTGGAGCACTAGATATAGGTTCCAGCTGAGCAGGGATAAGGCGAACATCGCTCACCTTAACCCTTCTCAGTCTTCCTTCTGGAAGATATTCAAGAAGGAGAAGTTTGTCTGTTGGAAGTATAGAGCTTTGGGTTGGATTGGTAGTATAGGCCTTGATAATGTTTTGAAGGAGTCACTATCCCTACATAATTATGGAGCCACTCAATCTCCCCAACCAATCCCGCCTTGGGGTGACTTCAGGAGCAGGGACTTATCTGTTACAGATATCCTTAACTCCTGGGGGCCACTTCCGGGCACCTCTAAATCCGTCGCTCCACTATCTTCTCGAGTCTGTCAGCTTTTGACAGCCGATCAAAGAAGAGAAGTGGCCGTCACAATGCTTTTAGCCTCACCATCCGATGTAGCCGGCATCAATATTAGTCGTAGAATTTTCTTACCAAAGCATAGTCCGGTTTCATGTCCCAAAGATCTGCGTCCCATTTCGATTCAAAACTCCCTCATCTCCATCTACGAAAAAGCGCTTGCGCGTAGAATCCGCGACCATTTAAGTAGGCGTAATTTGATCCCACCGAGTTTTCACGGGTTTGTCAAGGGACGCTCGGTTCATTCAGCAATAGGTGAAGTGCATCAGTTTTGTAGGGATAATAGCCATCAACTAGCTGTGGCTGTTTTCCTTGACTTTTCTGCTGCATTTGACCGCATTTCCATTCCCTTTGTTATCTCCTCTCTCAGGTCACTCGGGTTGCCTGCGAGAATTGTTAACAGGGTGGAGATATTACTGTTTACCAAGAGGTTCTACTATGAAGACGACCCTGATGCGTGTCAGTTCTACCCTATTACAGGTGTGCCCCAAGGATCCCCACTTTCTCCTATCTTATTTCTTGCTGCCTCCATTGTACTATTCAAGAATTTTAAACGTGATCAACATCTAGTGGTATACGCTGATGATACCACGGCCCTGTTCTCTGGACGCAGGTGCAAAGATGTCGCTTCGGACATCAGCCGTTTCTTTTTAAGATTAACAGACCAGCTGACCCTATCCAATCTTATTTTAAATTCATCAAAATCGCAGGTAGTTGTCTTTCATGGCACCCCTGCGACAAAGAAAAAATTAAAGAGACTAGCACTCTCAGCTCTATCTTCTATATTGACTAATCAACCACTCCCTACCTTCACAAGTCGAGTAAAATACCTGGGGTTCACTGTTACGGTGAACTGGTCGGCGAAAGCTGACCTGGATAGACTTAAACGTATCCTGAAGAAAGCTAGGTGGGCCCTGAAACGGGCTCAGCATCTGTCGTTGAATGGGAAAACCCAAGTGCGCCTCTGGGGTACTTGGGCTATCTCGGGATTAGTCTTCTTTTCGAGAGGACGTCCTCCAGAGCAAAGACTAAGGTTTCTCAAGCTCCTCATCTCGCGATTACCGCGCATAGTCCGCCTAGATTGGATTCTTCGGGGGGTGATAGACCCCGGGTGGTTCAGTCGAAGAGCGGCGTGTTGGATGTGCTGGAGGGCTCAGATCCCGCTGGACCTGAGGCCGTGACATCATTATGAAGACTAAATGCTATTATGAATTGTCTTATTTGAACTGCATTTTTTTTTCTAATGTCTCTTTTCGTTATTTTTTTAGTGGTTGTTAGTTATTTAAGAAATTCCTTATCTTATCTTATCTGCACATTCATGCATATTAACCATATTCAAAACGTCCTGTCAATCGGTATTTTTCATCTGCAAAATTTGTAATCGCAATGATACTGATTGAATGTTCAAAATGAATCCATCTCTAATTCGATCATTTGTTGGTTTCTTTTCGTTAGTTATTTTATCGTTGAAGAAATGATATTATTTTGCCTGCTTTCTAAAAAGGTGCGATGAAGTAATTGTGTTTCATCAATGTTCTCGACCAATTTACTGAAAACATATCGAACCATTACAAGGTAATATTCTTTATGAAAATAGCCATTCAATCTTTGAATAATATCCGCAAAGTTTATACAAATCATTGACTGCCAAACTATCAGCAATCAAATTATATGTGTGCGGGCTAATCTATGTTAGCATTAGCACCTTCTTCCTTTCATCTTCAACATCATTTGCCTTGAAATGCATTTGCAGCTGACTATAATAATTGTCTCAAGTTTGTACATCGCTGTTATAATCTCTTAATGAGGGTATTGTTCGATGACTGTGTCGTGTTCAACCACTTCCGTTATTAGCGTTTGATGATAGTGTCCACTGCCATGAATCGATGATAGTACTCTAATCCCTTTGTTGCCTGTAAACCAATTTTAATAGCTAATTTACACTAATCTCGTTTGAGCCATCACCCTCGTCGCCAATTGTAACAGACATGTATGAAACTTGTTTTTAAACCAACGTACAACGAAAAAATTATTAAACGTTTATATATACTGTCTTATATGTGTACGATTGCACTGCGAATCACAGCTATCATAGGCACCGTTGAACTGTTGCAAACTATGCAGTGATTCGGAATATCTGATGTATAAGCGTAAACGCTACACACAAATGCAACAGCTCATTACTTACACATGCCTGTTCTCAAAGCGTCGACTTCATGTTTTTCGAGTATATCACGGCTCTCTCAAACGTGATATTCGCTCGCTCACTTCGTCTCTCACTGATTCCTATCTTGCTCTGCGCCGGTATCATATCAACCTACTACGTATCAAATGCAACCCGTTCTGGCCTCACAAAATCATCACTTCAATAAACTCTCAGTCTCTCTGGCATACGTTTAGCCCAATCCTTGCTACCTCCTCTTCGTATTGCAACATCAATCATCATGATTATTTGTCATTTCTCTAGACCAAAGTATCCACTTGCTTTTTCACACCCCGTCTCCATCCCATCCCACTCTTCCCCGCCTCGCCTCATCCTCCCGGAACTCTTTTATCTTCTCCCTGTCTCACATGCTGAAGATTCATCTGTCCTTATGTCCTCGCCCAACAAAACATCACCAACCGATCTCCTGCCTACCCATACTTAAATCCATATGTCTATCGATATCCCTTTTCCTCACCATCTTGTTTAACTCGTCCATCCGCAGTCGTATTTTTCGTTCAACTGGAAATCCGCTATTGTTTGACCCCTCTTTAAGAAACGATCGCTCGATTCCTCCCTTCCTTCTAGCTATAGCCAAATTTCACTCCTCCCTACTCACTAAGCTTTTAGAAAGACTCATCTTAATACAAATCAAGGTTATCTCTCATCATCCAATATATCCCCTCTTTCTAATCCGCTTTCCCATCTAATCCCTCAACCAAAATCGCTTGCATGAAAGTTTACAATGACCTACTAATTTCTCGTAATTGTGCACTATATAGTATTATCATCCGCCTCGAAGTCTCCTCCGCCCTTGACATAGTCGACTACTCCATCCTTCTTTCTTGCCTTCGTAATGATTACGGTTTTTCTTTCTCCTCCGTAGCATGGTTTGCCTCATATCTATTCGAACGTTCTTTTCGCGAATGTTCTAATTCATTATCCTCCCATCAGAGGATAATATCCTCCACACGAACTATTCTTCGTTCGTGGCAAGATTCGCTCGTCTAACTTAATTCTTTATGACATTCGCTATATCCGCCTTCTTATCGAATTCCGTTCTCGTATGTCTCGGTTTTCATTGCTTCGATTCCTTAAAATCTATTACTGCCTCAGCCTTTTCGCAAATTCTCCGAAATCCATCATCCTACTCTTACAAGGCATCATAAACCTCGCCGTTCGAGTACTCCTAGATCTCCGTCTCTTCGACCACACATCCAAACATCTTGCCCAAATCCTTTAGCCCACTATTTTCATCCGTATCCAACTCCGCCTTTCTTAAACGGCTCCCCATCGTTCATAAGCCTCCCTTTCTTAGACGACACGGGCCCCACATCTAAATCATTGCGTTTCCGTCATTTCATCCTACTTCATGTTCCCAATTGCTCCAATCCTTCTTTCGTTATGATTACGGTTTACCATCGTTAAGGCTTACCATCGTTATGATTACGGTTTTCTTTCTCCTAGTAGAATTGCTTGCCACACCATTGTTTGATTAATTCAGAGGAACTAAAATCACAAAAGAACTGTTATAATTTCGCTAAAAAGTTTACACTCCACTTTTACATAGTAGACATAATACGATTTTGTCTATTAGTATGACCTTCTCACTTGATCGCCAAAATACAAAATGAAATAGTTATCAAAGTGAAATAAAATTGGAGGGTAATTATTACTTTATTAAAATGTGTGATGGGACTGCTCGTTGCTTTAGTCCTGTCTATATACAGACATTAGTAAGCTACATTTCAGTATTAGTGGACCTGAGCAGCTACTGATACAACACCTACGTTTTACGTTTAGGTCCTTTTATGTTGACTCACGATCAATCCACTCGTTTGCGTTGTCTACTTCGAAAATACGATCGCATTCTTATCTGCGCAACACTCCTAGAGAAAATCAAAAAAAATCCTGATATACTTTTTAAGGTGATATACACCTTAAAAAAAGTTTGGTTTCAAACATACATTCCAGATTATTCCTGTCAGTTCCGCTCGCTACGCTCGCGGATTGAGCTCAATCTATCGATAAAAGGTCATGCCTAAAAAAGCGCGATCTCAGATCCCTGTTCCTTATCAAGAATCTTCCACATCGGAATGCAATGATGGTTATACCAGCTTCGAAGTTGGATGCGATTCTAAAGATTGTGATGTATGGACACTTGTTCGTGTTAAAATATCCGACCACTCGATGTATAAACATAAACAGTTCACATGCGGTTTTTGTACATCAGTACGACTACTACATTTATCCTGCTCATCTACTCCTGTATCACACACGACCACTCAGACCAATGCTGTTTTAGATGTTTCCCTCGCATCAGACTTCGCATCATATAATCCCATTATTGAACCTACTCTCTCACACACTCCTCGTTCAACTACGTATCAAACTTACATTAATCTTTCTCATTCTAACAATGCTAACGGTAAAGCTTTTCATCTCGTACCTCCACTTCCCTATTCTTCCCCAATCTAAATAAATCTCAAACTTCTTTATTCTTCTCACGAACTCCTTACTCGACCTCCCCTGTATCACTTCTCAATAATTTACACCCTTCCATCAAAATCATTTACAGTAACATTTTCGATCAACTGATTCAGCACACCATTCCTGTCACTCATGCCCCAACCTATTTTAATTCTCCTTACTCTACCTCCCACGTAACACCTACAAATAATTTACATCCTTCATTTAAAATCATCTCCAGTCACATCTCTGATCAACAGATTCAACACCCCGCTCCTGTCACACTTGCTCCAACCAAAATTAATTCTCTATCAAGCACCCCAGTCATTTCCACTTCTATCTGCTCCTCTGCCTCGACTCCTACCAGCTCTGTCCGTCCACCACTTCCACGAAATCGTTTTCCTTCGCGCGATCGCTGTATAATCATATCAAAGTTAATACTTTCCGAATCTGCTTCTCCACAATCTCACCTCGATGATGATGTATCTGCTTTCAGGTCTATCCTAGCAACCATTCTTCCTGATGATAATTCATCCCTCTTCAAAAATATCGCTCCTGTATCCTTTATTCGTTTAAACAAATCCACTAAATCCAGTCATCTCAGTCCTCCACTCTTAAAAATCGTTTTCCGACATAGTTCACATGCCTTTTCAGTACTCTCCCAACGTTTTAAACTTCTTACCACTTCATCTACTTGCCGTATCTTTCCTGACCGCTCCCCTTCTGATATTGCCCAGCTCAATTTAGCTCGCATTGAGAAACATCGACGTGAAACAAACGGCGAGTCATCCTTATCTAAACGTAAAATCAACGGAAACTTTCACGTTGTACAAACAAGGCTAAAAATTTGATGGCGTCCCATCTCTCCCCCTTGTCTTCTTCGCTAGTCGATCTCGCTCCTAAGCATACTCTTCGTCTTAGTCTATTCAACATTCGCTCCATTCATCATAAAGTTGATATGCTTCTCGATATCTTCGATCAATTATATATATCGATATCTTATGCATTACCGAATCCTGACACTCTGACTCCGACGATCTTGCTATTCGTCGTCTATGTCGCTCTTGTTGTTCTCTAGTCGAATCAGCTCGTCACATTGCATCTCATACATCTACTGCTTCTAACCATGGCGGTATTGTTGCCATTGCTCGTCATCCAATGTCTTTACGTAAAATCAACGTTAACATCCGTTACACTCCGTTCGAATTACTCATTTGCAGATTATCAACGGCTTTCGCTCCGGAACTTTTGATTGTATATCGTCCAGGTTCAGTTGTCCCATCACGTATCTTCTTTAACGACTTTGCAGATCTAATGTCTCACTGTTCATTGTCTTATACTCCCTCTTTTGTTCTCGGTGACTTTAACATTCGTCTTGATCCCCCGTCTGACTCGGACTCTATCACTTTAACTAATCTTTTTTCTGATTTTAACTATAAATTACTTTCAACAAGCCCAACTCATATTCTCGGCGGTGCTCTCGACATCATTGCTGTTCCTAACTGCTTCAATGACTATACCTCCTTGTCAATTACTGATCCTGGTTTGTCTGATCATTTCCTTGTCACTCTTACTCGTTCCCATCCTCCTCCGCCTTTACCTTTATCTACACCAAGTCGACCCTGGAAGCTTCTCGATATCCCTATTCTCTGCACAGCCTTACTCAATTCTTCACTCTTTTCACTTCCTCTTAACTATCTCTCTCCCGAAGATCTCTGCATTCTGTTTGATTCTGAACTTACGTCGATCATCAATAACCTTTTGCCTAGTCGACTCCGACGTTATCAGCGCTTGCGCCATGCTCGCTGGTTCGATTCTGACTGTAGTCTTTCTAAGCGTCGACTCCGTCACTCTTTTCGTGTTTATAAACGCTTTCCTAAACGTTCTCCCAACTCACTCACTCCAAATCTTCGTGATTCCTACTTTTCTCAACGCCGTTCACTTCTCATTCTTATACGTACTAAACGTACTCTCTTTTGGCGAAATCAACTCGAGTCATCTTCCAACTCTAAATCTCATTAAAAAATCTTAAACTCAATTCTTTACCAATAATCTACCCCTTGTAATATAAATCCTGATGAATTTTTTTCTTATCTACAAACTAAGCTATCTAATTTACTTTCCCTACTACCCATAGCCTCCTTGTACCCACTCTTATCTTTAAATACTTCGCTCCCAGAACTATTCCACCTTCTTCCCGTTTCGTCTGATGAAGTTTCTTCGGTTCTGCTGTCATTACCTAATAAAACCTCTCCTTCTGACCCAATTCCCACTCACTTGCTTAAAAATATCTGCTCCTTTATCTTACCCTTCCTAACCACATTGTTCAACTCGTCCATCCGTAGCCGTACATTTCCTTCCATCTGGAAATGCGCCACTGTTCGTCCTCTCATCAAAAAGCAATCTCTCGACTCCTCACTACCATCTTCGTACCGTCCTATTTCACTTCTCCCAACCTCTCTAAACTTCTTGAGCGTCTCGTGCTTAAGCAAGTTAATACATATCTCTATTTCTCTAACTTATTTCCTCCCTCCCAAGCCGCTTTTCGCTCTAATTACTCTACCGAAATTGCATGTCTTAAAATTTATAACGACTTACTCATATCGCGCGATCATAAATTACATAGTGTCATAGTTTCTCTTGATCTATCGTCTGCTTTTGACATCGTCGATCACTCGATTCTTCTCCATCGCCTTCTTCATTATTATGGCTTCTCTTTACCCATATGACTACATATGACTACATATGTGCATATGACTACACTTGTTAGGATTCAAAACCAGTCCCTTTGCACGACACTATTTGGTGATTGAGTCTACGTCGCGTTGCAACTCAATTACATCGTGCGTGCTTTGTATTGGACGCAAAATCTTTAAATCATCGGCATATAGAGCGCACTCACTAAATATGACATCAATCATATATATATATATCATTTGGTCGGCTTCATCAATTATCCTCGTGTGAATTCTTTAATCCTAGATGCAGCACTGTACACTACAATCAGCGTAGGTGGACCTCATCAGCAGTGAGCCTACGCCTACATTTCGTGTTTCGGTCCTTTAATGATCTGCTGAAATTTTCCTCTGCTGCCTTTCTGTAAAAACAAACGATACAGTTTGTAAGGAAAACATTTCCACTTGTGCAAACTGTACGTTGTTTCCGTCTTTTGTAACAAAATGACGGAGATAGCACTACAGTTGCCGGAAACAACCGACAATCTGTCTTTTGAATCTTCTTGACAGGAAACCGGAATCTGCCAGGTTAATAGAATGAATAATTGCATACACGTAAAAAAAGTATTGGTTATTAAAGTTCTTACAATATTATTTTCCTGAAGAAGGCCACTAGTTGGTCGAAAGCTTGAATAAAACGATATCTTTGTGTTTCCGGTTTGACTTAAAATCCGAGTATTAATATATATATATATATATATATATATATATATATATATATATATATATATATATATATTTCTTATGGGATCATGAAGATCGATTGAGCCGTTTTCGTTTCGCCCGCTTTTTGCCACATGCTGGTAGCCCCGGGCTCGTCAGAAGGCTGACTACCATCTCTTCACCTTTTTGAAACTCGACACATCCGAGATTCGAGCTGTCGCTCTCTGTACTTTGGCTTGCGATCTTGACTGCTAGGCTACGAATCCAGGATTACCAGATTTCACACAGTATATGAAACCTTTCATCATGATATCCAGAAACTGTATTGTCCGAGATGCTCTCTGGCATGCTTATTATAGATTGTTTCTTATGGGATCATGAAGATCGATTGAAACCGGGACTGGTGATACTTTTATGGATGCTTATTTATGTATTGAATAGTTGCTAGGTCACACAAGGTGACTTTCGCATTGAAAACCAGCTACAGAGTCCTTCCTTCATGATATCCAATTCCATACACCCTGACTACTTACGGCACCATTGCCACAGCCGTTTTCATATACTGTGTGAAATCTGGTAATCCTGGATTCGTAGCCTAGCAGTCAAGAGCGCAAGCCAAAGTACAGAGAGCGACAGCTCGAATCTCGGATGTGTCGAGTTTCAAAAGGTGAAGAGTTGGTAGTCAGCCTTCTGACGAGCCCGGGGCTACCAACATGTGGCAAAATACGGGCGAATCGAAAACGGCTGTGGCAATGGTGCCGAAAGTAGTCAGGGTGTATGGAATTGGATATCATGAAGGAAGGACTTTGTAGCTGGTTTTCAATGCGAAAGTACCTTGTGTGACCTAGCAACTATTCAATATATACATATATTGAAAAGCATTGGACTCAAAACGAAGTTTTGTGGTACACCACAGGTGATTGCTGACCACTTAGATGTACAACCTTTGATGCGCACGGCAAAGTAACGATCAGTTAGGAATGACTGAATCCAAGTTTTAACTCAACTGTCAATCCTACATAGCGATAGTTGATTGATAAGAATACGGTGTACGACCCTATCAAAAGCCTTTGATAAATCCAAGAAGAGCGTGTACACTCCCGTTCCTGCTTGAACCGCATTCGACCAACTTTTCCGGGAGAATACAAGGTTAGTTACCGTAGACGGTGAGGTCTGAAACCGTGCTGGGCATCGTTGAGGTTGTTATTGTATTCTAGATATGAACTTACTGTACGAAGCAGAATCTTTTCCATTACTTTGCACGCAATAGAAGTTAGACTTATTGGATGATAATTGTTAGTCTGATTGCGATCTCTCTTTTTGAATACAGGGCAGATTATAGATCTTTTCCAGTCATCCGGTAAACTTCCAGAGTATAGAGAACTCTGGAATATAGCACATAGCGGACTTGTCAACACTGTAGCCAGCTCGCGGAAAAGTATAGATGGAAGGCCATCCGGTCCGGAGACGCGAGTACGTGGAAGCTTGAGTAGCTCTGTAGGACGTCCTCTTCGCTAATAAATATGTCATTAAGACATGATCGAATGAATCTGGGAGTGTAATGGGACAAATAGTCGTAATCCAACTTCGCTTCTTGAATTGCAAAATGAGCGGAAAAGAGCTCTGCAACTTCGATAGGGTCAACAATTAAATCACCCGCGTTGTTCACAATGCTGTAAAATTTATCTGACGCAGTATTACGGCGCAGTAGTGATTGAACAACTGCTTAGGGTTCGAGGATGCAGCCTGACATATGTTAGAAATGAAATTCTTCTTCTTTAGTCTCTTAATATAAGTTACCTTGTTTCTCAATAAACGGTATTTATCAAAGGATAGTCTACCATCTTTGTACGCAGAAAATGAGATATCCCGTGATCTGATTGCATGCTTAATTTCAGAGTCAAACCAAATTGGAATACGGATGCTCGTTTTCTTATGTTGAATTGGTGAGAAGAATGTCAATAACTCAATCAGAGTACGTTTGAGATGGTTCCATGCAGGGTTCGTACAAATGATAAAAGGATTGGGCCATGCTACCGTACTGAGTATACGTTCCATACTGAGAAAGTTAGCCTTCATTGGATTGACTTGTGGAAATGTTTTGATTGAACGAGGGCATCTGAACGAAACTACAATATCAATCACACGATGGTCACTAGAACTGATTGGTGGATCATGATTAATCCGGTCAATGATAGAGGCATCAACCGATAGGCATACATCAAGTAGAGACGCACTATGTCCACGAGCGCGTGTGAATTCGTGAATTAGCTGATTAAGGTTCAAGTCATTAATAGCGTCGAGAAGATTTGCTGATTCAGGTCACAACCAGGTAGAGGCACGAAGTTTATCCAGTCAACGTGGGGCATATTGAAATCAACAAGAACTATCGCCGATGACTTAGTTCTTAAATGTTTTCGCAATGAGTTACAGATAGACACTGTGGATGAACGAGGTGATCGATAGAATAAGCCCACAATGAAATGATTATCTGTCGCTGTTAGTTTGACCCAAATGTACTCATTTAGGGACACCTCGTCAGCGCATGCATCGATTAGTCTTACCGACAAAGAATCTCGCGCGTAGATGATGACTCCACCACCTCTTGAAGATAACCGATCCATACGAACAAGAGAGTATCCATCTAGACTAATTTCATCATCACATATTTGTGGATTAAGCCAGGTTGCCGTGAGTTCTACAATATCCGCATTTTTTGCTTGACAACAAAGGAAAGTTCGAATAACTTAGTTGATATACTAAGTATATTTGTATATAAGAGACGCAAGTTAGGTATATGGTAGTCTTGTTGATCACAAATAGGTGTGTTGCGAGATTGAAAATCTTCCGAATGACGGCGATCACGGAAATGGAGTGAACTCGTCATTATTGTTGGCCCGATAGCTAGTTTAATGCGGCGCAACGCAAGGTGACAGGGTCTACTTGCTGCGCAAGAACAAGAGGCGTCCAGTGCACCCGAACACGCCGCCGCATTACCATAAAATTTTGAATAGTCAGGTTTGTTTCGCCTGCTACAGTCCGCCTATGAAGTTCTTGTTTTGCAGCTTTGAGTTTCTCTCTATCTAGAGGATCGAGGTCCCGTAAAAATCTAATGCCGGATCCACGCAGACGGTATGCGTGTCTGAAGAGTGATTTAGCTGACTCACGAGTATTTAATATCACCTTAAGCAAACGAGGTCTCAAGCTACCCGGTACACTCTTTCCAAGACGAAATAGCGATAAAACCCTCAAAGAGATCACTTCATTATCATCGCAACCCGATAAAACCAATGACAAAATGGAACGAACCTTATCGAGATCGTCATTCATGCGATACTGACAATTAACAGATGATGACTTCTCAACATTCGCTACAATAACTGCTCGATCTCGACCACTGTTTGTGCCCATATTTGAGCGAACTTCGCGATAACCAGCTGAGGAATTATTTGGCTTTGCAGCTCGAGGGAGAATATTTGCCCGGTTTAGGTTGATTGAATCGACATTTAAACGTAACTGTGGAATAGACTGTTCCAACTCACAGTTGGAGTGATAATCCACGACCGAGCACTCAGACAGATTGTTAGTTGGTGAAGACTCGTTAAGATTGTTCGTTGATGAGTACTCGCGGGAATTATGTGCTGGTAGAGTATCGTGAACATCATTTGTTGATGAAGACATGCTAGAGAATCCAAGAGAAACTGGCAATTGAGAGTTAACGTTGGAACTGTATACGTTTATGCAGCTTGTTAGGTCTAAGATGTCTAAGTTGATACGTTGAAAAGGAGTAGTTGCATGTGACACATCTGCACATAGTGATTTGTCTATCTCTTCTGAATTAGATGAGCCAGACGATCTGCAACTTAATCGAGTCTTAAGCTCATTGAATAGCTTGGCTGAACAATAACCACAGATGAAATCGGCATTGTTGAACTTTTTGATGAAGCTATCGGTCGCTGACACACATGTCCAAATGTCACAATCCGTGTTGGATCACTTAATTTGGTGGGATTTATAAGACTCCTGAGTAGTCTGAACATTTGTATATCCAGTCGTTCTATTGAGCTGCTTCCGCTTTTTTTCCAGTCATAACGGCGAATTTGCAGTTTCGCCGCTTCACGTTTCGCCGCTTTGGCTTCTTCAGGAAAATATTGTAAAATTAAATTTGCAGAAAACCTGTGCCTGTATGTCGACTAATAAGGTTACTTAAGACATCAAAAGAAAATCGTTGACTAATTATCTTGTTTCTTGGTGCTATAACGAGTTTCTCAAAATCAAACCTAATCAAGGAACAATAAGAAATTTGACAACACCACAATTCAAAGCGATACGAGAGCTACGAGAAATGGATAATGTCGTAATACGAAAAGCAGATAAGAGCAACTCTGCTGTTGTATGGGAAAAGGAAGAATACATTTCGGAACGACTACGTCAACTTAATACAACAAACTATGAAGCGGCAGATGCTCATACGCTTAGCTCACTTAACGAAAGATTAAGTAACCTTATTAGTCGACATACAGGCACAGGTTTTCTCCAAGTAACCGACAGAGATAAATTAGTTCCAACTAGTTGGAATATTGGTAAATACTACATGTTACCTAAGATTCATAAAGAATCGAGACCTGTTGTCGGACGTCCAATTGTTAATTGTATTGGAACAATTACGCAACAACTTTCAAAAGTTTTACACAATTTGCTATTACCCTTAACAAGCAAAGTAAATTCGTACATTAGAAGCTCGTCAGAATTTTTGGATAAACTTAAAACGATTAAATCCGAAATAAAACCGAGCGATATTATGATAACTATGGATGTAGAATCTCTCTACCCATCAATACCACATACAAACGGTATATTGGCTGTACGTAAAGCAATGGAGGCGGATAATTGGTGTTTTAAAAAGAAAGAATTTGTTCTTGATAGCTTGGCCTTTATTCTTGAGAATAACTATTTTAAATTTAATGGTGATCGATATAGACAAACTGCTGGAACAGCTATGGGTACAGCTCTGGCACCCGTATATGCTATTTTATTTATGGATGATTTTGAAACAGCTGCTATAAATGCGTTTGAGCTAAAACCGTCATTATTTGTGCGATACATAGACGATATATTTATAGTATGGAAGCACGGCAAAGAAAATTTGGATAGATTCATCGATCATGTCAATAACTTTGGTTCTTTAAAATTTACAACATCATTTTCTGTTCCCGCGAACTTTCTCGATATTTCAGTTTATCGTGATGAAAATAACAATGTACAAACTGAATTGTATCGCAAGAACTCCTCCATACCCAATTACCTTCATGCACAAAGCGCTCATCCTAATTACACGAAAAAATCCCTTATACAAAATGAAGCGTGTAGAATAATACGTGTTTGTAGTGAACCGGCACGTCGAGAAGTACATCTATACAAGCTTAGAGGTATCCTAGCAAACAGAGGTTTTACTAAACGAGAGATATTAAGCAGTATCAATAGGGCACGACATAGAACATATTTACAGAATGAATTACCTCAAGTTAAAAATGACAAAATTAATCAAATTCGAATAGTAATGCCATTCCATCCAGCTTTAACGGCAGTCGAAAGGAGTCTTAATCTGAAAATTAAAAACATGGCAAAATCTGAAAACATTAATATTCCCAATTTACAATTTGTCTACAAATCTAATAACAAATTAGGTAGGAATATCCTTAAAAGCTCGTCAGAGACTACGAAAGTTGGAGTTGCAAATTCATGCAAAAAGTGTGAACGCCCTAGATGCAAGTGTTGCGCACAAATTGTAGAAACAAATCGCTTTACAAGTAATGTAACAGGTTTGAGTTATAGAATTAAGCACCCTGTTACATGCAGTACAAAGGATGTCGTATATCTAGGATGTTGTTCACTATGCTCGGCACAATACAATGGTGAGTCTAGACGCTCCCTGAGTGAGAGACTGAACAATCGTAGATCAGACATATTGAGGGGTAAAAAGACCCAAGACTCTATAGTGGAACATTGCATCGATACTCATAACATCACAGAAGATTGTTTCAATTACACTATCATCGCTAATAATACCGGCACTGATAAATTGAGAAAATATAACGAACAACAATGGGTCGGGCAGCTATTTTCTGATACACCAAATGGTATCAATAAACACCACTTTTACAAGTGGATTGATATCACATAGAACAATTATTACTTTCTTTGCTATATTCAGGTTTTAAGTTTTTGTGTTTCTGTTATAGATTTGATAAAGCTAATAAAAAGCGAAACGTCGTATTAATTTCTTCGTTAAGACTGGTTTACTTTAATTATATATATTAAACGTATTCACATGATGGATCCCAGTCATCAGTTACATTCAGAACCTACATTATATATATTATATATATAGTTTTTTTTATATAAAACTAACATATATATAAATATATATATAATTTATTTTATATAGAACTAATATATATATAAATGTATAAATCACTATGTTTTCCACATTAAGAGGCATAAACACCAGGCAGCATTCTATATATCCTCATCAGATCAAGAAATAGAACCGAATTATTCTCGCAATATTCAAAGTCGCTACGTATGCCCAGTCATTCTATGTGTGACGACAAACTTCAACAACGGTATACGCGTTTCGCTCTAACGGAGCTCATCAGTACCGTGACTTTAATAATCATCCATAGACACCTTAACACACGCTTAAACAATGTCTAGAGCTCGAAAAACAGAACTATTCTTAATCTGAATCATAAGAGGAAATTTAGCATAAGCTATGTGCATGGCAGTGCTTATTGCAGTTAAACCACGCATCAGGCACTAAATTCTAGTACTAAATTTATACTAAGTGTACAAATATATAAAATATAATTTGTTGTTACACCTGACTTGGACACACAATGGTGTACTCGTAAATAAATCACAATGTTTTCCTCATGAAGAGGCATAAACACCAGGCAGCATTCTATATATCCTCATCAGATCAAGAAATAGAACCGAATTATACTCGCAATATTCAAAGTCGCTACGTATGACCAGTCATCCTATGTGTGACGACAAACTTCAACAACGGTATACGCGTTTCGCTCTTACAAAGCTCATCAATACCGTGACTTCTATAATCATCTATAGGCACCTTAACACGCTTAAACAGTGTTTAAAGCTTGAAAAACAGAATTACCCTTAATAAACACTAGGATTGCTGCCTAGTGTTTATGCCTCTTCATGAGGAAAACATAGTGATATATTTATGAGTACACCAGTGAGTGTCCCAGGGCAGGTGTAACAACAAATTATATTTTATATATTTGCACACTTTTAAATGTCCCTGTTAAACATCATTTCTATTAAAAAGAATTTAGTGCCTGATGCATGGTTAAACTGTAATACTCACTGCCATGCACAGTGCTTATGCTAAATTCCCTCCGATGATTCAGATTAAGGGTAGTTCTGTTTTTCAAGCTTTTAACACTGTTTAAGCGTGTGTTAAGGTGCCTATGGATGATTATAGAAGTCACGGTACTGATGAGCTCCGTAAGAGCGAAAAGCGTATACCGTTGTGAAGTTTGTCATCACACATAGGATGACTGGGCATACGTAGCGACTTTGAATAATGCAAGAATAATTCGGTTCTATTTCTTAGTCTGATGAGGATATATGGAATGCTGCCTTGTGTTTATGCCTCTTCATGAGAAAAACATAGTAATATATTTATGAGTACACCAGTGAGTGTCCCAGGGCAGGTGTAACAACAAATTATATATATATATATATATATATATATATATATATATATATATGTATATATATAGAAAATTAAGTTGTTTAAGCTATAATTCAAATAACATTTAAATAATTGTCAAAAGCATTCCATGGTTTGTAGAGAAGGCATTACATTGTATCAAATTATAAGATAAATTACTTGGTTTATTTATGACAAAATTTTTCTGAAATGTAATTAAATGCAATAAAATTGAATGCAATATTTAACTGTGGCCATATAATTTATTAAAAATATGTTACTCTTCAATTACTAAAATAGTTTGTCCTACAAAAAAACAATTCATAATTTTTACATTTATTTCGACACACGCTTTTAAAAACTGCAAATTCGATGAAACATGTCGATATTGAAACAGTCGTAATATGACGTCATATACAAAAGTTAATTCATATTCACTCAGTACATACAATAAAACCTTCATATATTATTGACTTCTACTGTTGTTTAATCTACTGGGTAAAATGAAAAACCAAGTGAGTCAATGAGTTGAGTTGCAAAACAACACATATATAAGCGTAAAAAATTTGATTTTCAGTAAAAATTTCACAAGCGTTGCAAAAAGAAAATGCATATGAAGATATTAAAGCTGCATATCACAACTATTTTGTGTCTCCTGTTATCAAATGGTATAATTTGTTAAAATACAGCTTTTCTAATTTGGTAATGGAATTAAAGTTCTGTTTAGATAGAAAAATATTTTTAATATCACTAATAATATCGTATTCTATGCAATAAGTTATTGTCAAATTTACCTGGAAAGTATTTAATATAGTATAAAACTGATGGTCAATTAATAATTGGGAGTTAAGAATATAATGATTATTGATTATATCGATAATCAAACGAGCTTTGAGAATAAACTCTTAATGTATTTAAAACCACAGTGTAAAATGGAATAAAAACGATAAATATATTATTACAGATACCATTTATATAAATAAAATTTAAAATATTTTAATATTTAATAATTTTAAAATATACAAATGTTAAATGAAAATTTTGAGTAAAAATCGAATCATCAATAATTCTGCCAAACGTAACAGTAAAAGTCAAGTCGACGCCTATATATATGTAAATATTAACAACTCCGTGGTGCGTTTAACGATAATCTTTTCATCAGTTTATCAAATTTTGTTATCAAATAAAAGTTCAGTTTTGGATAAAATAATATAATTAGTATGATATTATTATTAATTATTATTAATAATAATATTATCGTATTCTTTGCGATGAGTTATTGTCAAATTTACCTGGAAAGTATTTAATATAAAAATTTGCATATAATTACAAAAGTCCGATTTTCTATAGGTATATGATGTCCAGCAAATATTAAGTCTATCGCATGATAACGTCAAAGTTATGAAAATAATTGTTTGTTGAACACCCCATATGGGAACCGAAGTTAACCACCCCGTTTTACTTCGGTTTTCACATCGAAGATATTCAATACCAAATTGTTAAAAGCCATTATTTTATTATATCTTAAAGTGTACCGACAAAGATATCTCTTCGCGAACACAAACGACTATTGCATTCTCTGTTACGCAATCCATTAAATTTCTTTTGCCGATTATATTTTTTCGTTTGCAAAAACAAACACCAACTATGACCAATTTTAAGATGATTAAGCTAGAGTTAAAGTTAGACAACTGATTAAATCCTTATTGTTATTTAATATTTTAAATGTTTTCAAATAATATTTCTGGATTTGTGCCATTTTGAAAAATACAATATATAACTTCAATCATACAGAAATAATTCTTTTTATAACGAGACACAGACAGAGTCAACGGCTCAGAGTTGGAAAAGCATCTTAGGATAGTTGAAGTTTTTAATTCTTAATATTCATATTAACAAAACTTAAAAATTAAATTAAGTTTTAAAAATTAAAGATTAATATTTCCGAAAATCATAGAAAAATTTTAAAAATTTTAAAACAAATGTATCTTAAGCCACCTTTTAAAATATTAAAAATTTTCATGTAAAACATTTTTATTTGACATAAATTCTTTGAAAATCAAAAATGCCGATGTTTTGTTCAAATTGAAAATTTTTTATAAAAATAAAAATTCTTTATTTTAAGAAGCCAATGCCACAAATGCACATTCGGATACCGAACTTAACAACAAAGATATTACTGGAGGTAATATTATTTTTAATAAAATAACAAAATGTAGTAAATATTTTATGTTATTTAAATTTTTTTTATAATTTACAAATATTAAATTTCATTGGTTTTATGTTAAAATTTAAACGCCGACAATAAATCAAATGAATGAATCAAATAAAGTTTCAATAAAATATTTTTATCTTGCGAAATGTGTGATAATTGTATTTTTCATTAGCGAGTACATCAGTCAATGCAGAACCGTCCCATGTTTTAGAGTCAACTCAAGCTGATCCTGATCGTAAGATTTGTTATGAATTTATTAACACGATTAATTTTATAATCATTGTATATTTTATTAAGTAATTAAAATGTACCAAATTTATTTTCGTTTGTCGCTCATCAAGAAACAATAATCAATGCGTAATTTTGCAACTAAAAAGACGAGTTATTTATAGTTATATATTTAGCAATTATATAATATACTTATATGTTAATATCCAGAATATTTTTAAGAATGATGATTAAAATTATCCTGGTTTTTATTAAAAAATATCGTGTGACTATGATTACTTTAATCTTGGACTGAGCAATTAATATTATGCATAAAATCAAAAAATGTCAAAATTTCTTCAAATGGAACTTTTTTATGAAATTTGAATTTATATATTTTTAGATGCCAGTCTCACAAATGCATTGTCCATTTTATATAGTTATATATTTTACAAAATTTCTAAAATAAAAAAAAGAAATTATTCTTTAAATGCGACATAATTCTTATTATAAGGGTCTTAAGGTCCAATTATGACCTTAACGATGGTAATATTATTTATAATAAAATAATAGAATTTAGAAAACATCTTTTGTCATTTTAAAATTTTACATAATTTACAAATATTAAATTTCATTGGTTTTATGTTAAAATTTAAACGCTGATAATAAATCAAATGAATGAATCAAATAAAGTTTCAATAAAATATTTTTATCTTGCGAAATGTGTGATAATTGTATTTTTCATTAGCGAGTACAACAGTCAATACAGAACCGTCCCATGTTTTAGAGCCAACTCAAGCTGATCCTGATCGTAAGATTTGTTATGAATTTATTAACACGATTAATTTTATAATCATTGTATATTTTATTAAGTAATTAAAATGTACCAAATTTATTTTCGTTTGTCGCTCATCAAGAAACAACAACCAATGCGTAATTTTGCAACTAAAAAGACGAGTTTTATATAGTTATATAAAGAGCAATTATATAATATATTTATATGTTAATGTCCCGAATATTTCTAATGTTAAAAATTGAAATTATTCATTGAGTAAATTGAATAATTAGTATCATCGATAATTAAATGCATCCTAGTTATTATTATAAATATCTTAAGACTATGCTTACTTGAGTCTTGGACGGTCAATTAATACACTGCATTTTTTAAATATATACTTTACTTAAACTTTAAATAATGAATTTGTCACTAAAAGTTACGACAAATTCAAATATACGCTATCTTTTAAAATATTAAAAATTTTCATGTAAAACATTTTTATTTGACATAAATTCTTTGAAAATCAAAAATGCCGATGTTTTGTTCAAATTGAAATTTTTTTATAAAAATAAGAATTCTTTATTTTAAGAAGCCAATGCCACAACTGCACATCCGGATACCGAACTTAACAACAAAGATATTACTGGAGGTAATATTATTTTTAATAAAATAACAAAATGTAGTAAATATTTTATGTTATTTAGATTTTTTTATAATTTACAAATATTAAATTTCATTTGTTTTATGTTAGAATTTAGTAGCACTAATGCACCGCTCATTATTGCCTTCTAGTGCTTAATAAAAATATCTTAATAATATGACTGATTTTTCTTTAACAGGAACATTTTTTATATAATCTAAGAACTTATGTTGATTACATATTTTTCATTTTCAGAGAAAGATGATAGCAATATATACACGAAAGCTTAATTTTCATTATATTGTAAAGAATTAAATGAATCCTGCATACATTTCGAGCTCCCAATGTATTTATTAAAAATATTATTTTATTTAATTTTATTGACATAATTGTTTAAACAATATTTACAAATAACCTACTTTCAAGCTACAAATAAAAACTATTTAAATATGCAAATATAAAATATTTTGAAATATTATATTAAAATAATAAAATATTTTTAAATTAAATATTTTTTAAACATAAATAACATAAATAAATAACATAAATATTTAGCATAAATAGTTTAACATAATTATTTATGTTATATATAACATAAATAGATAATCGTTGTATTTAATCTAATATTTAAGTATAAACATTTTTCTCATTTCTTAAATGTACCTTATATTTTAAGGTTCATGGTTTAATTTTTATAATCCCTTTTATGGTAAGTACATTATTTGTGTAAAAATATATTTAATTACTCAATAATACGATGTGAACAATTAACAATTAATAAATTAAGCTGTTTAATGCTGAATGCAGTTAAATGTTAATTTACTAATGTATACATTAAATATTCTTGTAGTTAGTCTCAACAGCTAAGTGCTCTTACTTTTTATTGTGATCAGTGTATCCAAGTTAAGATATGCAATAGTTGTAATTTATAAATTAGTTGTAATTATTATAACAATAGCAATTTTATAACAATAGTTGTAATTATTATAAATCAAATGAAGACAAAAAATAAAAATTCAATTATAAATTCAATTTGGTATATATAATAGAGTCGTTGATGCATAGTAAATAAAATAACGAAAATGATCTAAGAATTTATATTCAATATTGGACTATTCCGATTTTTAGACGATCTGAAAACGTATGTTAGAAAAATAAAAAATTATTTAAAGATGATTTATGAAAATAACACAAAATAGAATATAATTATGTGACAATAATTACTTTAATCCAAATTCATCTCTATAACTGATTAAACTGATCGTTTCTATTAAATGGTCAAGCAATTTTTCAAATTTTGAAAAATTGGTTAACTAGAAAAACTTCTTACAAACAGGAATGTTTCGCTGTGAAACATAAAATTGTAAAATTTATTTTATTTCATAAAATGTAATACATAAAATTGTATTATAATATTATAATAATATTATTGTAATTGTAAAATTATTTATAAAATTATATTAATATCAATTTTTAATTATCAAAACAATTATTTGAGAGAATAAAGTGACTACTAGATGACTATTAACTATACAAATGTTAGAATGAATATAATTAAAGTTTAGAAGAAATTGTTGCGTAATTAGGCTTTATTGTAATTCAACTAATTAGTTTTAAGTGTGCGGTATACATAAATCTAACTAATAATGTATAAAATCTGAAATAAAATCACTAAGTTATTAATTACAAATACCTTTTATTTTAAACTATTGTAAACTGTTTTAAACTACTGTTGCATATAAATATACATTTATTAAATATACAATATTAATTCTTTATAAAGCACCCCTGTCATTTCCACTTCTATCTGTTAATCTGCCTCGACTCCTACCAGCTCTGTCCGTCCACCACTTTCACGAAATCGTTTTCCTTCGCGCGATCGCTGTATAATCATATCAAACTTAAAGCTTTCTTAATTTATAGGAACAAAGGAAAATCAATTGTTTCCTGATGATGATGGCACTTGCCATTTAAATATTGAATAATCCTTTTTGTATTTAACTTTCCTTGGTTCCTATAAATAAAAAGTTTTTTTTTGTGATAGTTGTAATTGCTCATTGGTCAGATATGAGAGGGATTGGGAAAAAGTATTGCACTATATAACATAAAACGCTGCATTATGTTGTTAGCTATATCACATCATATATTTTAGATTATAAGGTCAATTTAAATAAAGATTTCAGTTTATCATATGAAAGTGATTAACTGTCACGTGTAATAAAGCTGATTTCAATTTAAAATATTATATTAATTTTTGTATATTTATTTATAAAGTGCCAAGTAATTTTATTTTTAATATTAAATTTTATAGATTAGAATTCCTGATTATTTGTTTCTTATTTTAACTGCTTTTAAATTAGAATAAGAAACGTCTTTAACGTATTTCTACAATTTCCGTTATTTAGTTTTATTTTTCTACTAATTTTCATCACTAATTTTAAGGTTTGTAGTTCTTCGTGTTCTTTGTTTTTGTTATTCAGTACTAATAAACTAACATTTTTATTTGTAATGATATTTTTAATACAGTAGGACTCTACTAATCAGCCTAGGTTGGTATCATCAGCTGTTGAGTTAGATCTACAATTTGTGTTTCAACAATTATTATCTGCTTACTCCATACACTGGTGCTGATCGGATGTGAACTCATGGCGTCGTTATCGAGATTCAACGTTACGTTCACTGGCTAATAATAGTAATGTATATTACTTTATAAAAAGTAATATATTTTCTGTATATTACTTTATCACATATGGTAGGTTTCTAATAGATCGTTAGAATACGATCCCCTATAATAAGTGCCTTGAACTTCTGGACGGACCCGCTGTCCATTGTCGATGCATGAAGATTGTTCCACAGGTCAGCAATGCGATCACTTATCGTAACACAATTTGTTTTGGGACGGAGTCTGCGCTTTATCATAAGTATGTGGCCTCGTAGTCGACCCGGTCGACGAATTGTAAACATATACTTCGAAACATGTCCAGGTATAGACAGTGACCGCCATACATACACTAGGTCGGCGTCAGACAGCGAACGTTCAACAGTGTGTACATTCAACAATTCCAGTCTCTGGGTATAGTTGACACCACGCACTGAAGACACAAGATGGGTTGCTTGTCGTAATATCCGTTCGTATATTTCCAATTTGCCACGGAGCTGTGGGTGTATTGCAGGGAACGCGTATAACATGTGCGATTTTATAAGGGCAGAGTAGGCAATGCGAAAACTAACTGGATCGAGTTGGCCAAACGAGCGTCTTAACATACCTAGCATACGTCGACATTTGGATGCGACATATCGGACGTGGACTCGTGTCTTCATAACTTCACTTACGATTACGCCCAGATCACTGAAACATGAAACCTTTTCGATGTTTACATCTTCTATCGCATATGTTCCTACGATTTTTATGAGACCAATGTGCATGTGACTACACTTGATAGGATTCAAAACCAGTCCCTTTGCACGACACCATTTGGTGATTGAGTCTACGTCGCGTTGCAACTCAATTACATCGTGCGTGCTTTGTATTGGACGCCAAATCTTTAAATCATCGGCATATAGAGCGCACTCACTGGATATGACATCAATCATATCATTAATATATAAATATATATAAATATATATATATACTTTCTTATGGGATCATAAAGATCGATTGAAATCGGGACTGGTGATCCTTTTATGGATGCTTATTTATGAATTGAATAGTTGCTAGGTCACACAAGGTGACTTTCGCATTAAAAACCAGCTACAGAGTTCTTTCTTCATGATATCCAATTCCATACACCCTGACTACTTACGGCACCATTGCCACAGCTGTTTTCGATTCGCCCGTTTTTTGCCACATGTTGGTAACCCCGGGCTCGTCAGAAGGCTGACTACCAACTCTTCACCTTTTGAAACTCGACACATCCGAGATTCGAGGTGTCGCTCTCTGTACTTTGGCTTGCGATCTTGACTGCTAGGCTACGAATCCAGGATTACCAGATTTCACACAGTATATGAAACCTTCCATCATGATATCCAGAAACTGTATTGTCCGAGATGCTCTCTGGCATGCTTATTATAGATTGTTTCTTATGGGATCATGAAGATCGATTGAAATCGGGACTGGTGATCCTTTTATGCTTGCTTATTTATGTATTGAATAGTTGCTAGGTCACTCAAGGTGACTTTCGCATTGAAAACCAGCTACAGAGTCCTTCCTTCATGATGTCCAATTCCATACACCCTGACTACTTACAGCACCATTGCCACAGCCGTTTTCATATACTGTGTGAAATCTGGTAATCCTGGATTCGTAGCCTAGCTGTCAAGAGCGCAAGCCAAAGTACAGAGAGCGACAGCTCGAATCTCGGATATGTCGAGTTTCAAAAGGTGAAGAGTTGGTAGTCAGCCTTCTGACGAGCCCGGGGTTACCAACATGTGGCAGAAAGCGAGCGAAACTAAAACGGCTGTGGCAATGGTGCCGTAAGTAGTCAGGCTGTATGAAATTGGATATCATGAAGGAAGGACTTTGTAGCTGGTTTTCAATGCGAAAGTCACCTTGTGTGACCTAGCAACTATTCAATATATATATATATATATATATATATATATATATATATATATATATATATATATATATATATATATATATATTGAAAAGCATTGGACTCAAAACGCAGCCTTGTGGTACACCACAGGTGATTGCTGACCACTTAGATTTACAACCTTTGATGCGCACGGCAAAGTAACGATCAGTTAGGAATGACTGAATCCAAGTTTTAACGCAACCGTCAATCCTACATAGCGATAGTTGATTGATAAGAATACGGTGTACGACCCTATCAAAAGCCTTTGATAAATCCAAGAAGAGCGTGTTCACTCCCGTTACTGCTTGAACCGCATTCGACCAACTATTCCGGGAGAATACAAGGTTAGTTACTGTAGAACGGTGAGGTCTGAAACCGTGATGGGCATCGTTGAGGTTGTTATTGTATTCTAGATATGAACTTACTTTACGAAGCAGAATCTTTTCCATTACTTTGCACGCAATAGAAGTTAGACTTATGGGATGATAATTGTTAGTCTGATTGCGATCACCCTTTTTGAATACAGGGCAGATTATAGATCTTTTCCAGTCATCCGGTAAACTTCCAGAGTATAGAGAACTCTGGAATATAGCACATAGCGGACTTGTCAACACTGTAGCCAGCTCGCGGAAAAGTATAGATGGAAGGCCATCCGGTCCGGAAACGCGAGTACGTGGAAGCTTGAGTAGCTCTGTACGGACGTCCTCTTCGCTAATAAATATGTCATTAAGACATGATCGAATGAATCTGGGAGTGTAATGGGACAAATAGTCGTAATCCAACTTCGCTTCTTGAATTGCAAAATGATCGGAAAAGAGCTCTGCAACTTCGATAGGGTCAACAATTAAATCACCCGCGTTGTTCACAATGCTGTAAAATTTATCTGACGCAGTATTACGGCGCAGTAGTGATTGAACAACTGCTTAGGGTTCGAGGATGCAGCCTGACATATGTTAGAAATGAAATTCTTCCTCTTTAGTCTCTTAATATAAGTTACCTTGTTTCTCAATAAACGGTATTTATCAAAGGATAGTCTACCATCTCTGTACGCAGAAAATGAGATATCCCGTGATCTGATTGCATGTTTAATTTTCGAGTCAAACCAAATTGGAATACGGATGCTCGTTTTCTTATGTTAAATTGGTGAGAAGAATGTCAATAACTCAATCAGAGTACGTTTGAGATGGTTCTATGCAGGGTTAGTACAAATGATAAAAGGATTGGGCCATGCTACCGTACTGAGTATACGTTCCATACTGAGAAAGTTAGCCTTCATTGGATTGACTTGTGGAACTGTTTTGATTGAACGAGGGCATCTGAACGAAACTACAATATCAATCACACGATGGTCACTAGAACTGATTGGTTGATCATGATTAATCCGGTCAATGATAGAGGCATCAACCGATAGGCATAAATCAAGTAGAGACGCACTATGTCCACGAGCGCGTGTGAATTCGTGAATTAGCTGATTAAGGTTCAAGTCATTAATAGCGTCGAGAAGATTTGCTGATTCAGGGTCACAACCAGGTAGAGGCAGGAAGTTTATCCAGTCAATGTGGGGCATATTGAAATCACCAAGAACTATCGCCGATGACTTAGTTCTTAAATGTTTTCGCAATGAGTTACAGATAGACACTGTGGATGAACGAGGTGATCGATAGAATAAGCCCACAATAAAATGATTATCTGTCGCTGTTAGTTTGACCCAAATGTACTCATTTAGGGACACCTCGTCAGCGCATGCATCGATTAGTCTTACCGACAAAGAATCTCGCCCGAAGATGATGACTCTACCACCTCTTAAAGATAACCGATCCATACGAACAAGAGAGTATCCATCTAGACTAATTTCATCATCAAATATTTGTGGATTAAGCCAGGTTTCCGTGAGTGCTACAATATCTGCATTTTTTGCTTGACAACAAAGGAAAGTTCGGATAACTTAGTTGATATACTAAGTATATTTGTATATAAGAGACGCAAGTTAGGTACATGGTAGTCTTGTTGATCACAAATAGGTGTGTTGCGAGATTGAAAATCTTCCGAATGACGGCGATCACGAAAATGGAGTGAACTCGTCATTATTGTTGGTCCGATAGCTAGTTTAATGCGGCGCAACGCAAGGTGACAGGGTCTACTTGCTGCGCAAGAACAAGAGGCGTCCAGTGCACCCGAACACGCCGTCGCATTACCATAAAATTTTGAATAGTCAGGTTTGTTTCGCCTGCTACAGTCCGCCTATGAAGTTCTTGTTTTGCAGCTTTGAGTTTCTCTCTATCTAGAGGATCGAGGTCCCGTAAAAATCTAATACCGGATCCACGCAGACGGTATGCGTGTCTGAAGTGTAATTTAGCTGACTCACGAGTATATAATATCACCTTAAGCAAACGAGGTTTCAAGCTACCCGGTACACTCTTTCCAAGACGAAATAGCGATAAAACCCTCAAAGAGCTCACTTCATTGTCATCGCAACCCGATAAAACCAATGACAAAATGGAACGAACCTTATCGAGATCGTCATTCATGCGATACTGACAATTAACAGATGATGACTTCTCAACATTCGCTACAATAACTGCTCGATCTCGACCACTGTTTGTGCCCATATTTGAGCGAACTTCGCGATAACCAGCTGAGGAATTATTTGGCTTTGCAGCTCGAGGGAGAATATTTGCCCGGTTTAGGTTGATTGAATCGACATTTAAACGTAACTTTGGAATAGACTGTTCCAACTCACAGTTGGAGTGATAATCCTACGACCGAGCACTCAGACAAATTGTTAGTTGGTGAAGACTCGTTAAGATTGTTCGTTGATGAGTACTCGCGGGAATTATGTGCTGGTAGGGAATCGTGAACATCATTTGTTGATGAAGACATGCTGGAGAATCCTGGAGAAACTGGCAATTGAGAGTTAACGTTGGAACTGTCTACGTTTATGCAGCTTGTTAGGTCTAAGATGTCTGAGTTGATACGTTGAAAAGGAGTAGTTGCAGGTGACACATCTGCAACTTACTCGAGTCTTAAGCTCATTGAATAGCTTGGCTGAACAATAACCACAGATGAAATCGGCATTGTTGAACTTTTTGATGAAGCTATCGGTCGCTGACACACATGTCCAAATGTCGCAATCCGTGTTGGATCACTTAATTTGGTGGGATTTATAAGACTCCTGAGTAGTCTGAACATTTCTATATCCAGTCGTTCTATTGAGCTGCTTCCGCTTTTTTCCAGTCATATCGGCGAATTTGCAGTGTCTTGACATCAAGACAGTTTTTACTCCTTTGAAAATAAAATTTTACAAGAAAATCATAATTTCACCCTTAATAATAAGGGTGGAAACGGGAAATGTAGGACTGGGTCAGCAGCTGATTAGACTGGACCAGGCTGATTAGTAGCGTTCTACTGTATCAATAATAGGAACAACACCTGTGAGGATAATTTGTGCCACAACCAGAAGAATTTTAGCTCACAGATGCAATAATGTTAAATGATTTTATTGTTACATTTTATTTTTTTTGTATTTTGTTTTTCCTTTGTTTTAAATTTTGAGTATTTTATATAAATATCAAACTTAATGCTTTTGTGTTTAAATAAACTGTTTCTAATTTTCCTGAAGATGATAGCATGAACAATCAAAATATTGTGTGTATTATGGAATTAAACTTATTTCTTCGTTGTTGTAAATTTACAAAACATACTGACATCATAATACATGTCAGATCGACTGAATGCATTGCTGTTATCGCTGAATGTCTTCATCGAATCACGAATTAGTGATGATTAAATATTTGTAAATGAACATTTATTGCTAAATTTTATATTCTGATTACTAACGTAATCTTGACTAAAGCGACAATTGAAAATTTTATTTAGATATGGTATTAATGACAAAATAAATCTGTCATTTGTTAATAACAAAACTGTCGATGTAATACGACAATAATCTTAACAAGTCGAAAATAAATAATTAATTTTTAAGAATAAACAATGTTTTACTTTATTAGATCAATATACCTGATAGTTATATTCTACGTAAATTATCATGCATTAATTTTATCGATTTTTAGGAATCGCCAATTATGCGCTATCATTATTATCACCTACAGAGTCGTCTTCATCCAACCATTCCCGTAATTGTTAATTTGTTTTTATTTACAAAGCGAAAATACGTTTTGAAATTAAATTAACTTTAACAATTAATTAATTGATCAATCAATTAATTAACTTTAATTAATTTTAACAACTTATTTTTCAAAAGTTGCTTTATATAGAGCAACTTCTGAATTATCGTTAATACGATAAAAGTAATGCTAAGAAACGTCACGTTACTTTATAAATAAATATGCTATTAGTAATTTAAAATGATGATATAATTTTTAAAAACAATTCTAATTTAGAAAAAATATGTTTTTACTAAATTACACTTTTACTAAATTCATAGATTTGTTTTAGCGATATATTTATTTATAACACCAGCCCAGCAACACACAATCATTACAAGTTAAATTGTGTTGATTACATAACGGTTATATATTACATAAGGGTTATATATATTGATTTATAAAGATTATAAATTGTTTTGGTTATTAATATTTACAAATTATACTTAAAATACTAATCTATTTAGTATAGATACGTTATTAATTTGCTCAGTAGTTTTAATAAATTCATAAGATTTAGCAATAGATTTATTGATAACAGCGACCTAGCAATACACAAGTCTTAAACGTTAATACTCGCCAAATTAAAATTGTTTACGCAAATGCATCCATTTTGTCACCTATCATCTAAATAAATTGGAATTAAAAACCGAAATATGACTAATCAGTCAACGCATTGAAAAGAATCAGATCGTTTTCAAGTGCTAATCAGATTGTTTCAACAGTCTAATCCGATCGTTTTCAACTGCACGTTACATAAATTTTTATCATTCAATTAGTAATAAATTTTTACAACCTTTAAAACCTGGTAATCTGAAACAAAATTATGTAAAACAAAATCAAAATAAATTTTAAAAAATTAAATTTAATATAATTTTTTATATACCAAAAAAATTTCTACGTCATTTATATATTAGAACTGGTATAGTTAAAATCATTAGGTAAAAGTTAAAATCATTAAGTATTTCAAATATCTACTGTATAATGATTATATATGACGATGCAGTATAAAACTGATGGTCAGTTAATAATTGGGAGTAAAGAATATAATAATTATTGATTATATCGATAATCAAACGAGCTTTGAGAATAAACTCTTATTGTATTTAAAACCACAGTGTAAAATGAATAAAAACGATAAATATATTATTACAGATACCATTTATATAAATAAAATTTAAAATATTTTAATATTTAATAATTTTAAAATATACAAATGTTAAATGCAAATTTTGAGTAAAAATCGAATCATCAACAATTCTGCCAAACGTAACAGTAAAAGTCAAGTCGACGCCTAGATATATGTAAATATTAACAACTCCGTGGTGCGTTTAACGATAATCTTTTCATCAGTTTATCAAATTTTGTTATCAAATAAAAGTTCAGTTTTGGATAAAATAATATAATTAGTATGATATTATTATTAATTATTATTAATAATAATATTATCGTATTCTTTGCGATGAGTTATTGTCAAATTTACCTGGAAAGTATTTAATATAAAAATTTGCATATAATTACAAAAGTCCGATTTTCTATAGGTATATGATGTCCAGCAAATATTAAGTCTATCGCATGATAACGTCAAAGTTATGAAAATAATTGTTTGTTGAACACCCCATATGGGAACCGAAGTTAACCACCCCGTTTTACTTCGGTTTTCCCATCGAAGATATTCAATACTAAATTGTTAAAAGCCATTATTTTATTATATCTTAAAGTGTACCGACAAAGATATCTCTTCGCGAACACAAACGACTATTGCATTCTCTGTTACGCAATCCATTAAATTTCTTTTGCCGATTATATTTTTTCGTTTGCAAAAACAAACACCAACTATGACCAATTTTAAGATGATTAAGCTAGAGTTAAAGTTAGACAACTGATTAAATCCTTATTGTTATTTAATATTTTAAATGTTTTCAAATAATATTTCTGGATTTGTGCCATTTTGAAAAATACAATATATAACTTCAATCATACAGAAATAATTCTTTTTATAACGAGACACAGACAGAGTCAACGGCTCAGAGTTGGAAAAGCATCTTAGGATAGTTGAAGTTTTTAATTCTTAATATTCATATTAACAAAACTTAAAAATTAAATTAAGTTTTAAAAATTAAAGATTAATATTTCCGAAAATCATAGAAAAATTTTAAAAATTTTAAAACAAATGTATCTTAAGCCACCTTTTAAAATATTAAAAATTTTCATGTAAAACATTTTTATTTGACATAAATTCTTTGAAAATCAAAAATGCCGATGTTTTGTTCAAATTGAAAATTTTTTATAAAAATAAAAATTCTTTATTTTAAGAAGCCAATGCCACAAATGCACATTCGGATACCGAACTTAACAACAAAGATATTACTGGAGGTAATATTATTTTTAATAAAATAACAAAATGTAGTAAATATTTTATGTTATTTAAATTTTTTTTATAATTTACAAATATTAAATTTCATTGGTTTTATGTTAAAATTTAAACGCCGACAATAAATCAAATGAATGAATCAAATAAAGTTTCAATAAAATATTTTTATCTTGCGAAATGTGTGATAATTGTATTTTTCATTAGCGAGTACATCAGTCAATACAGAACCGTCCCATGTTTTAGAGCCAACTCAAGCTGATCCTGATCGTAAGATTTGTTATGAATTTATTAAGACGATTAATTATTTAATCATTTAATATTTTATTAAGTAATTAAAATGTACCAAATTTATTTTCTTTTGTCGCTCATCAAGAAACAATAATCAATGCGTAATTTTGCATCTAAAAAGACGATACTCTATTTTAGCGTTGCGAGCAAGTATAATTACTTCGATTAGGTTTTAATTAAAACATTGTGCTTTATGCTAATAAACATTTTACTCAAAACCTTTATTAATTCAGTTTTTAAATATCTAGTTTGTCGAATGTGTTTCGCTAAAACATTCGCACTATCTTAATTGCTTATTGTATACGCTAATTGTCATCGCTATTTTCAGCAACCATTATTTATTGTTTCATATTATACACTTGCTATTTGTAGAGCATATTTAATTTATCAATGCCATATTAGAGACATATTAGATTTATTAAAGTGCCATCTTAAATTGTTTTATCCCATATATATTGAGGTGTAATATTAAATTTATTAATAACATATATTTTAGTGCTATATATTTATTTTATTAATTTATTAATTTATTACAAAATTAATAAATTTGCTATTATTTTTTTCAAAATTTATAAATTTAATAAATTAAATAAATTAATGCAAATGTTTTAATTATTTTATTGCTTAAAATCGTATTCATTTTTACACTTTGATTTTTTATCAATATGATAAAAAGTCGTATTAACATTTTGTTATTTCTAATTAACATTTTTAGTGATTATTGCACCAGCTAAATATAAACATATAAAAACATATTGATTTAGGAGTATCCGGAAGTGTTATTGCAGTCATCGTCACAATAATTGCTATTCTCGCAATAATGGTATCAACTATGTTAGCTGTATGTTTTTCGTTTTCCGTCAAATGTAAAAATTCGATTTGTAAAAATATATATTATTTATTAAATATTAAATAAAATATTTATAAGATATTTATTAAAATATTATTTATTATTTATATTATAAATTAAATATTATAATACAATAATATAATATTATTAAATATATTATACTACTTTGTATTAGAATAAGATACTATATAATCAAATTTAATCAAAGGAAATACATCCTTAACACATATTTGGCCCCGCTGATGGGTAGAGGAGTTAGGGGCCGAGACCTGATAGCATAGCAGTTCCTCCTGATGACCTCTAATTCTTATTCTGATACATAGTTTGTTATATATTAGTCAATTCATAAAAAATTGATTTTTATTTTAAATTTCAGTTTATAATTCATCTTGATATAAATTATATAAAATCTTATAACAATTATTAATTTTATTATTTAATTATTACTTTTTGATTTAGCATTATTATGTTTTGTTTATTTTATAATTATATTAAATACGTAGACTCAGTTAGCTGATTTGATTATTTGAAACTTTCTAGATTATCTTTAAGTGGTTGTCCTTGATTCCTGTTGACGGTATATTAATTCTATAACTTTATTTTACCTGTAATTTTCATAATGTTACCATTTGTAAGGTTACTGTTAAATAATAAAATAATGTTGGCATCTTTATCATTTGCCTTTTTAACATATATTTGACCTCAAATATTTTAAAATAGCGAATGTTTTTGAAACCACTTTAGTTAAGAACAATTAATCTATCAAATTTAGAGAACGATGTCAAGGTAATGCCTACCAGATAAGTTGTTTTTGATGTAACAAAATCCGTTAAGTTTTAACCGTTACTCATCCGGTTGATGCAATCCTCCGGTTGATGCAATCCTCCGGTTGATGCAATCCTCCGGTTGATGCAATCCTCCGGTTGATGCAATCCTCCGGTTGATGCAATCCTCCGGTTGGTCAGTTTCGATTCTAGCTTAGTTAGATTAAGAACAATTTATCTATCAAATTTTGAGAACGATATCTCTGTAATCCCTTTAAATAAGTTGTTTTTGATGTAACAAAATCTGCTAGGTTTGAACGTTGATCGTCATAATTGTTATTTAAAATTCTACATAATATATATCAAGTTAATAATCATGATGAACTGCTAAGTTATCATGTTTATCAGGTCTATTCTTATAAATAATAAATAATTGTTATATAATATTCTATATAATTGATATAATGTTGAAATTTAAAATTGAAATTTAAAATAAAGGTCAATTTTTATGAATTGTCTAATAAATAACAGACGTTATGTCAGATAAGAATTAAAGTCATCAGGAGGAACTGCTATGTTATCAGGTTTTGGCCCCTGTTACTAGACCCAACATAGCAGCGTGGCCAAATAAATGCCAATGATGTATTTCCTCTGACAAAATTTGATTATTCTAATACAAAGCATATTGTTTATTATCCATATTTTTTTGCTTAATAGTTTAAATTTTTATAATATTTTCCGATTTGTATATTGTAAATTTAATATTTTAATACTATTTTGTTGATGTATAATTCTGCATTATAAGAAAAAGAAAAAATAATTAAATTTGCTTACAAAAGAACAGAAAAATAGTAGTCTTATCAATAATACAGTTTCAGTATTTCTGACAGAAATTATATTACCGTGAAAACAAAGTCCACAGATCGATACAGTGTACAGTGTGTAGATTTAACTTCAAATCAGATCAGCTAACTGAGTCAACGTATTTTTTACTATATAAATAAAAATAAAAATAAAAAATAAATAATTATATAAGATTTTATTCAACTTATTTTATTTATTTCAAGTTAAAATAAATACTAAAAATTTAAAATAAAAGTCAATTTTTATGAGTTGACTAATAAATAACAGACAATGTATCAGAATAAGGAATAGTGGTAACCAGAAAGAACTGCTATGTTATCGAGTTTCGATTTCTATTCCTCAACCCAACACAACAGCGGACCAAATACATGGCAATGATATAACATATTATAATATCATATATTTGGCTATATTAACCGATATTATATATTTGAATATATAATTATAAAATTATTATAATAATACAATGCTTTAATAATTAATTATACAATATTTATTATTTTTATACTATAATTTTTGATAATTTAATTTTTTTATTAATATTATTTATTATACACCAAAAGGTTCCCGCAAATGGGCCATTATATGTACATCATATAATGGCCCATTAATATTAAAAATATATGTATATTATACATTAATATTATATGTATATTATACATTAATATTATATGTATAATATTAATATAATTTATAGAATGAACAATTGCATACACGAGCGAGTATCATCATTTGGTCGGCTTCATCAATTATCCTCGTGTGAATTCTTTAATCCTAGATGCAGCACTGTACACTACAATCAGCGTAGGTGGACCTCATCAGCAGTGAGCCTACGCCTACCTTTCGTGTTTCGGTCCTTAAAGATCGTAGTGATATCTCCGTCTTTTTGTTACAAAAGACGGAAACAACGTACAGTTTGCACAAGTGGAAATGTTTTCCTTACAAACTGTATCGTTTGTTTTTACAGAAAGGCAGCAGAGGAAAATTTCAGCAGATCATTAAAGGACCGAAACACGAAAGGTAGGCGTAGGCTCACTGCTGATGAGGTCCACCTACGCTGATTGTACTGTACAGTGTCGCATCTAGGATTGAAGAATTCACACGAGGATAATTTATGAAGCCGACCAAATGATGAATATAATTTATAATAATTTATTTTTACAGCATATAAAAAATATTAATTACATAATTTACCCTATTGTATATACTAGCGTATATATTAGCTAATATAAATCTCGATAATTATATTAGTATAATAATATAATAATATAATTTTATTAGCGTATAATAATGGCCGACAACTCTCCAGAATACTCAAATCAGTCATTTAATATTCTAGAAACTTGTGGTTTTCACATAGTTTTGCTGAAACACGGAATCCGATTTTTTGGTGATTTAATCAAATTCTATTGTCATAGATTAATTTAATTTTATCATTTGCAAATTGGCTTCAAGACAATTTAGTAGATACCTCGTATTTCCTAAAGTAAGCGTAGACTTTGTTCAAGTAGGCTTGATCAAAATACACAAAACTCGTATTTATATAGCTAGAAGCAACTATAGAGTAAAGAACTCTGCCAGCACGGACATTGTATGCTAACTAAATTAAGTTACCACCGCATATATTAATCAACACAAATTAATTGCGTCACCTAATAAAAATATAGTGTTGAATCCCAGCTTTAAAAACACATCTATAGTTACGATATAGAACTCTTACAAAGAAAATTATCTTCGCATTTGCACATTCCCGTCAACGTGCCTTCGAACAACTTTTTTTTGCCGGCTTCTGCAATAAAAACTGAAATCTGTGTGATTTAAATCCAGTTATGGATTAACATCCATTTTAAACCAACCCTTTGTTTAGCCAGCATAGACACTTGAACTTGTAGCTAATGTAATACAATTGTCTATATGCGATTAAACAGATCAAGGGTTGTATTGACAACAATTATCTAGATGATAATTTTACTTCCAAATTATTGATACACCGTTTAAGTGATCGACTCAATAATATTTTGGCATATTTTGGCTAGGGAACTTTATTGTAGAAACAAACATAATAATTTAAGACTAAACTCAAAGTGGGTTAACTTTAAAAGGCAAGCATTTTAAATTCAAATTGTCTTAAATTTAAATTCCAATAAAACTGCCTTTAAAAAACTAAGAAACGGTGTGTGAAGGAGTATTTAAAACAACAGAACATCACTAATTCTCTTTAGTTGATTTGGAATTTTCAAATTAAAAACGTTTATCGAATTTTGTTCGTTGTATTATATAAATTAAGCTATTATTTTAATTGAAATTATATTTTTAGCAATATATGATGACACGAAGGGCTGGCAAAAAACTAGCGGTTGACGAAGAAAAGGGTAAAGGCACAGATTCGACATCTGACAGCGAAAACATACTAAACAACGCTAACTCACATAAAGAAAATGCGGATTATACAGATGGAATTAAGTCCGATAATTTGCCCAAGTTAGGACATGAAGTAAATAAAGTCAACAATTCTGAAACATCCAACGAAGATAATTCAGATGGGCATATAAATGGTAGTCTTGACAATGTGAAAAATGACGCATTAGATAGCAATGATCAAAAGTTAACAGATTTGTGATAACGACGCAACATATGACGTAGTTATGACGTCATAACGACGTCATTTATGACGGATGTGTTTAAACTTATATAATAGCAGCAAACCGTTTACAACCTCACACAAAAAAAAATTGTTGAAATCAATTGTTCTTTATTAATAAACAATTAATTTGATAATTTATTTATAAACTTTTAAACGCATTTGTTCATATGTCAAACTTTAAAATTTAAGCATGTAATCAATCATATCAGTTAACTGAATATAGGTATTTTGTGTAATAATATGCTTTATGACTTCATAATGGTCATATTATGACGTCATATTATATTATATCTCATATTAAATATCATATTATATTATAATCGTCATATTATGGCGATTATGACTTTATAATATGACGTCAGATTACGACAGATGTGTTTAAATCAAAAATATAAAAGCACATATATATTTGGACTCTGCTTTGTGCAATTATATGCGTTAGATAGACAAACGTTTTTTAACATTATATAGTTTCCATCTAGTGTTGCTGAAACTTAGAATCTAGTAAAATGCGTGTCCTATGCATTTAGGACTAATTGATAGTCCTAAACTATCAATTTTAATTAATAAGAAAGTCTCACTAAAAATAATTATAAAAGTTAACAATAAAAGTGATTACAATTGATATTCACTGAAAATATTGCTCTGTTGATATTGCTATTTGACGATACGACAGTTCCATTGCAGTTTTCAACTTTTTAGAGTTCGTCGATTTTGAGAATTTGACGATTAAGATATTTGAAATTACATAATCAGTTAAGTGATTCTACAATGCTGTACTATATAAATAAAAATAAAAAATATATTAATCGTAATATTTAATAATTTAGATTTATGTAAAAAATTTAATTGTCATGAATTTTCAGAAGAAGCTGGTGGCAAAATCTCTAACTGTTAGTGTCCACCAAGCAGTTCAAGTATTTCCTCCTCGACAAGCATTTAAGGCATTAGATCCACAACTTTTCACATTTGCTTTGGCAAGATAGGATCTTAACATCTCCCATTCCTGATAAATTATCTTCACCACTACTGGCAACCGAGAGAAGTACTCCCGGATGTAGCTAGAAAAAGTTCTTTGACGAAAACATCTGCTAGACGCTCCCAGCACGCCCTCACACAACGTTTGAGTTTACACGGCTTGTCAAAGCATCCGATCATGCCATCGAAGTTTACTAACTACAAGGTAGTGATCGGTTGACAGCTCAGCCCCTTTCTTCACACGAGTGTCCAGAACATAAGGTCGCAGATTAGATAAAACAATTACAAAATCGATCATTGATTTCTGACTGAGAGAATCCTGATGCAATGTGCATCTATGGATCTCCTTATGTTCAAACATGGCGCTAGCTATGCACAAATTGTTACGAGAACAAAAGTGCAATAATTCAACACCACTCGCATTCAGATCAGAGAGTCCGTTCCTCCCCAACACTCCCTTCCAAATACTACTGTAGCTACCAACATGAGCATTGAAGTCACCCAGTAGAACGAGGGAATATCTAACAGGAGTACTATCAAGCAGCGCCTGAAGATCTTTCAGGAAGGCTGCGTATTCCGAGATAATGTTGGGAGCATTCACATACAAAACAAATATCCGCTTACCCTCTTTGATTAAAAGTCTCAGAGACGCCAGTTTTTCGTTCACTCCATGAAACCTCTCTATTAAGAATGACAACTGGGACTTGTAAGTATCCCTACACCCGCCTGTCGTCGTTTTCCGTTGGTAACTCCCGAATAGTTCAAGGTCCAGCTTTGATCCAAAAATTTAGTTCCAGTTCCAAATAGTGAAGAGAAATCACTCCGACAATTTCTAGACCGAAGAGAACCGTCTCTTCAACTAATTATGTTTCCTTCCACGTAGCGAGATGACATTCTACATTCCTACATATAGGCTAGTCCGCTTCGGGTATTGACGCCTCTTTCGCTGTCTCCGTGCAACTGCCTGATCACACAGCACTCGACAAAAAAAACTCATCCGGTCAGTGGTGAGTTGACCATTGTTCTTCGTACTTAATTTATATTTTGTAAATTTTTTGCTAGTCATTTTCATTGTCTTAGTTTGCTTGTTCGGCTATCTCCCGTTCCTAATATCCTTTGATGATCCAACATCGCTACTGTAAGAAAAATTGCCTCCGTGACTCTCTTCCGCCTTTTCGTCCATTGCCAAATCTGCCGTTCGAGTCATCGGAGTGATTTTGTTTGTTCGGCTATCTCCCGTTCCCGATATCCTTTGATCATCCAACATCGCTACTGTACGCAAACAGAGCTCCATGACTCTCTTCCACCTTTTCGTCCATTGTCTAATCCGTCGTTAACGTCATCGGAGGGATCTGATATAGTCTATGAAAAGACTATCCCTACGGGTGATGAGAGCCAGCCAATTATTTAGCCGTTGATCGACGAATGTCGAACATAAGTTGTCTGGGCCGTTCCACGAACTGGCTAATTGGTAATAGGAGCCAGTTTAATACTTAATCGACTGGCACCTAGCGGCAAAGTCGGCTGAAGTAATTATTATTCGTAAACAGTAATCAATACATAACTAAATAATTGAATTTGGTTCCCATATTGGTTTGATAAGCTTGCCAATTTTTAAACGCTTTTAGGATTAGAATGATATAATAAAACGCTTTTGGATATAGCATTTCAATTTTTGTTATTAATATTTTATTATTTTTCTGACAAAATAATACACAAACATTCATATAATATACTATTTAATTATTTGGAATTAAAATATCAAGTGTCAAAATTGCAAATGTTTCCTTTTTAAGTAATCACTGGATCCACTGTTTTCTGATTGAGACCTCGACAGGTTCCATACGATTATCATCGTCGTGAACTTCTTATGTCTGGGTTGCAAACACGGCGACCATTGTCTCTAACACACATGCTTCATTTTCCCTTTGAACAGCAGCGCTAGAACGCTGCATGAGACATAAACCTGCAGTCCGAGGTAACTTGGCCAAGTATTTTCCCAACACCTAATAAACTTCGTGGCAGAGAAAGTCTCAATAGCCAACGGCACACATTATAATTGAGTATTAGGATCATTGAGATATTTGTTGGATATTTAATTTTGTTATTAATATTTTATTCAACGTAAATCTTTAATTTAGTATCCGATTTGTTTGAAAAGTTTGTAAAAATTATTAATCATTATTAATCAATTTAAGATATCAAAAATCTAACTTGCATCAATTAATTATGCAAGTTATTATTTATTATTTATATTTTATTAATATGCAAATATTAAAAGGTAAATTTAGTTATTTAGACAATGCACTAAACTGTGGAGTAGTAAAAGTACATTTTTAAGATAAGAATGATAGTTAAAACGTTTTACGTCATTTTATTAGTTAAAATGAATTCATTATCTTAGTTTAAAAGGTAAATATACTGATACATATAAAGAGAGAGTATGTTAAATGCTTTATTTCACATAAAATATTAACACGAATATAAAAATATTAAAACGTCAACAGTTAATTTTAAACGGTAACTGTGTTGAGGTCAAGCGACGTTTTTTATCTTGACTGACTTTCTACTTTAACATATTCAGGAAATATAAATTTTTTATTTGGAAGAAGAATATTTCAGTTCACCATGGCACATTAGGGATTTGAACATATTAGGCGAGGTGTTTCCTCTACTTTATTATCAAAAAATAAATTAATTTAATTAATAAATTAATAATTTCTTAATTATCGAAGTAGTCTACTCTACTTTCTTCGATAATTAATAGTTAAACTTTCATAGTTTTACTCAAAAGCAGTCACGCAACAGCTTATGAAATAATACAATATCAATTTTTTCTGACAGTTTTTTATAAATTTACAGTAACGAAAAAATAGTTTTATTTTTTAATAATAGCAATATATCGATAGCTCCTGATATAATCTTCCGGTGAATAAAATAGTTTATTTTAATAATATTATACGCGGAATTTTTGATAGATTAAAAAAATTTCGAAGATTAAACCACAATAATCAATCAATTAGTGAAATCATATATCGTTTAGTTCAATAAACGATCAATCATTAGCATTTGTCTGCTAATTCGAATATAAACCACAATAAATAATATTTTTTAATGTCGTGCAATATTCATAAATTGCTTAATTGCATTAACAGTTCGTCCTCTTCACACGACCTTTCATTCATTTTTCTATCGTATTTTTATAATAGTTGGTCACTTTGATTTTGTTCAATTGAAATGAATTTCAGATTTATTTCCATGAATCTGAAGATATCATTGGCATATCGTAAGATTAAGAGTTTTAATCTTAACATCTTTGAGATATCATTTTTCAAAACTTAAATTGGATTTCCAAAGTTTAAGAAATTATAGTTTACTAAAGATAGTTTTGCAAATGTTAATTGCCAATTAAAAATTTATTGTACTGGAAAAAACACGAACTTCTGTTTCAGTACAGTATAGTGCATTGTACATGCCACTGGTTTAAATACGAAAATCAAAACCAAAATCGATTACAGACGGCGTTGAATCATTGTTTACCTCCAATACTGATTTGGTGGATTAAATGGAAACGAAGCTCCAACATTTTTCTAGAGAAAAGAAAAGATTTATTAATTAAACGTTAAGCAATTCCCGACGATGATTTACGGAAATATTGGATAAAGTTACTTTTACTTTTATTTTGATAAATTTACTTATCGCTTTCGCATAATAATTTGTTATTACTAAATTATCTTTGTCGATTTTGTATTACAACAGATAATAAAGAATTATTGAAGCTGGATTAAAGAAAGAAGGAAAATTTTATTTGATATTTCACTAACCTTCATTTTGTTATTATGAATGACATAATGGTCATTAGATATTATTATCATTCTGTTATTATTAACCTTCATTATTTATTCTGTTAGCATATTCAGAAACATTAAAAATTTTCTGAAGGTTAGTGAAATATCAAATAAAATTTGATAGCTTGACTATTTTCTGTTTGATGTTATTTTTATAGTAACCTAGTTTAAAATATGTATCTATTAAATTATTTAAATGATTTTGAAGAAAGCCAATATCATTACATATTGTTGCAATTCTTAAAATTTCATTATTTAATGTATTATATTTTATATTATATGGTATGCATGAATGCTCATGCAAAAATATGTTTCTTGTAAATTTAAATATGTCATCTTTACGATATAAATTAATAGTAGTTTTAGTTAATGTTAATTTAATGTTCATATCTAGATATACACCTTCTTTATCATTAATATTGGTTTTATGTTTTTATCAAATCATAAATGCTCATGCAAACATGTTTCTTGAAGAAAGCCAATATCATTAAATATTATGGCAATTTCTAAAATTTCATAATTTAATGCATTAAATTAAATATTGTATTGTATGAATTGACTAATAAATAACAGACGTTGTATCAGAATAAGAGGTCATCAGGAGGAACTGCTATGCTATCAGGTTTCGGCCCATATTCCTCTACCCGACATAGTAGTATCGTGAAAATAAGTTTCGATGTACAATTGCAATGGCTGTTTTATAAAATAAAAATCATAAATTTAAATTTAATATTTTAAATAGAATTTAATATTTTATTTAATAGAATTAAGGTTAATGAAGTTCTAAATGAATAGGAAATCGAAAAACAAGAAAACATCAATGTGGAAAACTACATTCGAATCAATTTTTAACTCATTAAAATAAATTGATGTTTGATTTTAAATTGTTAAAGGTTTCTTAAAATCTTCATTTGAATAATGCCACAGTCAACATATACAATTTATTTAAAATTAAAATTTATAAAAACTTAAATTTTATTTAAATAAAATGAAGTTATTTATTATTTCGTTTTTATCTAGTTCGAAAATATCTAGTTCGATTAAAAAATAATAAATTATAAGTTATTAAAACGATTGTATTTATCTGAATACAAATATCAATATTTATTAATCCAGTATATCAACAACTTCTCTATAGATCAAAAGACCGAATAAAATTATTATTATTTATTTAAAATATTATTATTTCTTATTATTGTTTAATCACCAGATTAAACAATAATAAGGCCAATTTTGATTTCAGTAATTGGTTATGAATTTCATGTACTTCTCTAAAAACCATTTGCTACCAAATGAATTGAATGCTATTTGAATGATCGCTACCTTGTCAAATTAAAAAATTACTGAATTATCTTGCTTGCAAGATCTTTTCTAAACACTAATTTAAAATTGACGATATTATCAATATGCCAAACCCACAAAAATTGTCTTACACATTTAGTTACAAGTATAAAAGGCAAGTGAATGAGCTCTAAAGGATATGCAGCGTATATCAATAATATATATGTATATATATTATTAAAAATAAAAATATATTTTTATTTTTAATAAAATAAAAATATCAGATCAAGAAGCAAAAGTTAGCAAAACTATGGAAAATTAAAAAAATACAGAATTATGTAACCCACTTGTAAGGAAGAATTATCTTTGACTATCAATTGTCTCAAGGCTTCATTTTCAGATGCAAGTGCTTGGTATCGTTCAAGACTCATTTTCTGTTGCTCGACGTATTTGTTATAAAATTGCGTCCATTGTTCAAGATCATTATGAGCTTGGTGTAACTGCGTTTGCAGAGAATCCTCCACTGATTTCTCACTAGCAGTTGGAATTGTGTTGGTATCTGCGTCTTTCATGGTCGGTTTTAATATAAGTATCGGGTTTGAATATAACCACGTAGTGGAGTCTATATCCCATTTTTCACATAAAGATCTAACGAGAGAGGCTAAATTATTTTATAAACGACAAATTGTCTTTTCTGGCTAATATACAACTATGATATACCTTGAATTGTAAAAATAAGTTTAGATGTAGAATCTAAGATTAAATGTTTCTGTTGGATTCCTGAAATTGTTGTAATTGGAAGCTTGGAACGCAAAGATGTTTGTATGGCGCTGTTGTGATCAGTAAATGTTGTTATGGTGTTAATGCACTTTGCAATACTGATTTCCTTTTTTACAAGATTAACAAACCTATACACACCGTGATGATTAAAATGAAAATTTAAATTAAATTTTTTTAATTTCCAGGAAATATCAGGTATAGTGAAGGGTTTGAAATATAAAATAATATGAAATTTTACGAATATTTTATGAAATTTTTTTTTATTTTATTTTATATAAAAATTTTATTTTTATAAAAAAATTATATAAAATATAAATTTTATAAAAAAATATATTTATAATCTATAATTATATTTATATTTATGTTAAAGAAAGGCTGACCTGTCGTAGATAGAAAACCTCGTTTTTAGTGTTAAACTTCAACAAAAATTACCTTTTCTAATAATCAAAGAAAACTAATCGGAATATGACTTGATTACATAAAATGATCATCAGGTTTCGTCTTCATACAAAAATCCGTTTTGTGATTGCATTAAGAGATTGTTTAATTTTACTAATGCTAATTCATCAGTAAACAGGAAGAATTAAATATTTTAATTTTTAAGAAAATACGAGCATTTTCATCATCAGTAAGTTTTAAACTTCATGGTGATGATTTAATAAATTAAAACTTTGAAAAAGATAATGCTAATCTGAAATTCTATGTTTTAGTAATTTTCCCAATGAAATAATACCTCGAATGTGATGCATTGTGTTCATCGACAGTGATCAAGCAATATGCAATAACAAGTGCACACATATACTTTAATACTGGCAGACTTTCTGATTCACTAATAAAGGAATTCACTTGTGTTGTTCTTGTATTAGCATCGTCTGTAATAGGTGTATTATTGTAATCATCTTCCAGGAATTTCATAACAACCTTAATATTGAAAAAATAAAACTTATAATTTTTCGGTAACGTACGTCGTTCATAATAAGGCTGTTGCTGAGAACGGTCTCAATATAAGCAGGACAGGAGATTTGCCAGTGCAGTACTAGTGTGAGAAATCCAATGCTAATAAGTGATGATGAATCAATTATCTAAAATGAAAAATCAAATCTCAATAAAAACACCGATTATTGTGGTTACAATAAAAATACATTTAAAATAGATTGAAAACAATATTAGATTATTAATATTAGATTATTAATATTAAAATATTAGATTATTAATAAAACTTTTATTTAAATATAATCACCAATATAGTAGAATTGTTAGAATAAAAAAATACAATTGAAATATAAATAGATTGAAATTACAACCTTATTAATCTGACAAGTAGATAAACATTAAAATTCCGATTAAATCCAATATTTTGACGCAGTAACGTTTGTTACTAAGTGACTTGATGAAATAAAGAAACATAAAATGGGGTTTAATTGAATTGTTCTAAAGTTTACAAGATTGACTTCGAAATATGTGTTGACTTCAGTGCTACTCAAAGTATATCGATTTACATGGAAATCGATATGTTCTCTCCACCTGTATAGATCTAACGAAGAATTATCTCTTTAGTTGGTTTTGTCTCAACTTAAAAAGAAATCGCTATCTTGATACTTTAACCACATGTTCTAGCCACCAATCCCTGACACACGGAAACGACAGGTTATTGCGAATAATGTTATAATATGGAATAATTTAAACACTAAAATTATCGCGAATAGACAGTTTCGAATATTATCGATTTAATGCGATTATTACAATAAATAACTTATTTTAGTCACTTGTACGTTAATTTTTATTTTCTACGAAATTATAACCCTCAACCCAGGTAATCTTATAACTCATTAAAATGGCAAAGTTGGTACTTTCATAAATATCTCTTAAGTGCCACTTCATTGACTAATGTGAATAATAATAGTACAAACTAGATGCTATTTTTCACTGCAACATTCTAAACAATGTTGAATAGTTGTAGATAAAATCCAACTAAGGAGATGACTAACTAACTAAATTATCTATCTAATTATCTAAATACTAACTAAATCTATCTAACTAAATTATTTTGTACACTTGTTTGGAATTAGTCAATATATTTAATACAAGGATTTCGAATTATCAACAGTGATACAATTACAATATCGGAAATCTAACTATAAACTTTTATTAAAATCGTAAAAATATATAATTTAAATTAAAAAAATAGTTTTACCTTTTTATATTGTGACATAAAATCTGAGAAACAGATGTCAGAATTTAGTAACTTAAAATTTCCGGTCGTCGTGTTGATATGCTTTTTCTTTAAACATGCTGAGTTGGTGTCAACAATTACCGTAAACAGTATCAGAATTGCAAATCTGGAGAATGAAGACTGACACTCGAACAGTGATTTATATAAGTATGATATATCTAAAAATTATAAATAAAATTTAAGTAATTATAATACAAATAGTAGTTTCAACAATTTCTAAAGCTATATAAACGAGAAGGATAGTCTGAAAAAGATTCGACAATCTACATATAGACTTTAATATCTCAAATAAAACGTATTTTGGTATATACGAGCAATAATTAAAAAGTACATCAGAAAATACTCAGGAAATATAGTTAAATAATAATATATTAATATCAAAAATAATAATAAAAATGTCCAATAAATATAAATTATATTTATATTTATCAAAAATAAATATAAATATACTAATATTAATAAAATACTACTTACTACCAAAATTACAGTGTAATAAAATTGAAGTCGCCTTTTACATCAGTTACGTTTATATTTTTAAAGGCTAAAATTGTCATTAATTATTATATTATACAAAAGATTCGCAATATTGCAGTTTATAATTTATAAACTAGTATATAGTTTATTTAATTATATTGTTATAATTTAACTATATACATGAATTTAAAATTCGAATACTCAGTTTTAAATCGTTTTGAAGATTATTCGTTCTGAAATACTGTTAATCTTCGATTCTGCAAATTAATCTTCGATTTTGAAGATTACTTGTTCTGATATAAATGTAATATTAATTTAATAAAAAAGAGAAGATTTTGATTTAAATCGTTTTGAAGATTGAATTAATAATTTAACCTTCAAATGATTTTGATTAAAATCGATGTTGATTTAAATCGTTTTGAAGATTATTCGTTTTGAATCTTAATCTTCGATTTTGAAGATTAATCGTTCTGAAGATTTTGATTTAAATATTTTTAAATATTTACAAAAATCTCTATAATTTTTGATCTAAAACTAACCCGTTGATGTGTACGTCTAAAATAAAAAATATTAAATATTTTTGAATGCAAAAATATCAAACAAAGACACATTTTCCCCTACACCCTCTAATAAGTGAAAACCGAGTTCTGGGAATACGGTTTATTTTAAAATTCAAATCTGTGAATTTGAATAATACCTGCTGATTTTTCTTACTTTAGATCTTTGTACTTATACTTTTTCTGATATATCGTATACGATTTATTAGTTGATTCATAAAGTTGATAAAACTTTAACTTGATATACATTATAAAAAAGTATATAACAATTATTTATCATTTACAAGTATTTATTATTTACAATTATTTATTATTTAATTATTTAATTTTTATTTAGCATTATTTTAATTTATAAATAATATAAATACGTAAACACAGCTAGCTTATCTTGTTTATTGAATTAAAAACCAATACCCAGAAAATAAAAATTCAATTTTAATATTTCGAGAGAACGAATCTGCCCATCAGGAATATTTAATTTAATCAGTTAGTAGTAAATTAAGATAACTAAGTTTCTTACCTATCTGAACTAACAATTAAGTGATTACAATTAAATATTCCTGGTGATGATAGATTTATTCCTGTCGAAATATTAAAAATAAATTCATTTTTTTATTAAAAATAAATTCAAGCAATGCACAATGTTGCATGCGCCACTATGTTTATAGACCAGTACCATTTATCAGTACCACAAACGAAAAGTATACTTCCACTGTATAGACAATAATTGATTATGTTTCTTAAACACTTATATATTTGATAACAGCATAATTTAAATATCCAACCAATAAAATAAACCTAAGCTGAAATATAAATATATTATAATATATAAATATATTGTAATATAAATATTATAATATAAATATATAAATATATTGTAATATAAATATTATAATATAAATATATAAATATATTGTAATATAAATATTATAATATAATATACTAAGACCAAAGATATCTAAACAACAAAAGTGTTTCTTAGAGTATTGGAATATTAATGTACTGTTTAACGGGAATTATTTTTCAAAGTTTGTGATCGCAAGAATTATATTGTATCAGTCTATTATATAATAATATTATAATATTATAATATAACAAATTATATATTATATTGTCTCAGTGTATTATTTTATACACTAAGATAATACTATTACCACTAGATTGATGAAATTGACAGCTGAAAACACGTGACATAAAAGGGGAAATCTAAGATTAAGTTAAAAGAATAACAAAAAGCTCAAGACGAAAAACATCAAATGTATTAAAATTTTACATTTAGCAAAGCCGATTAAAAGTTATACTAAGGTATAAATTATACTGAAGTATCATAATTAAAAGAATATACTGATGTATCCTATACATCCATCAATTAGATGAATTCTGTTAAAATTACATTTGTGTACCATTTAATCTTATGTTTAGGCAAACAATAAAAAATTTATAAAAAGTTCTTTTTATAAATATTTTTATAAATCTTACAAAGTTTCAGTAATCCACAGTAGTCACCCCTTTCAAGACATTATTTGTTTTATAGTACTTTTTTTAAAACCAGTACTATCTTGAAAAAGGATATCCACAGTGTGGATTTTCCAAATGTTTATCGTGTGAATAATTTCAAACGATAAATTTGTGAATTATTTAATTTTGATAAAATTAAATAATTTAATAATTTTAATAATAATTATTTAATTATTATTTGTGAAATAATTAATTTGTAATTATTCCATGAATTATTTACTATTTTTTCATCTATTATTTACATCCAACAGGTTTTATAGTTATTTTTAAAGACGATCAAGTGAAATCAAGAAAGCAAAATGTCAAGTCAGTAATTTTTTGTCGAATACCGTATGACATTTAAGTTTAAAAAGTTATTTAATTGCTTTGCTTAGTTAACAAATCGATTATTGAACATCTTCAGTGAACTCAGTAAACATCTCTAGATACACTTTTCAAAAAATGCTTACATAAAACCACAAAATTTCATCTAGTATTTATATAAAATGAAGTGTCCATAAAGATGGTACCTATTTCAGTATGCAATGATTCGTTGTTTGATATTAACTTCGAAAGAAAATACAACGATGCTAATCTCAACACTGCTGGATCAGAATCAATCATTAGATAGTCCAAGGCACAACTGTAAAACGACCTTGAATTATTAGGAAAATATTCAATATTAATAAAAAGTAAAATAATATAGCGGTTTTGTAAATAAAGCGATGCGTACTTGCCCACCTGGATTGTAGTTCTTCACTTCTTACTGACCACAAATGTTGTTGAATGAGTTTGCTCTTTTGCATCATACAAGCTATAGTTGAAAGCGACTAAAAATCATTTTAATTATTTCATTATATCGAAATTAAAACTTATTATTAAAACTTATTTCGGTATAAAATTATTTTGATCTTGTATCAAAACAATTTGAATAATTAATAATAATTAATAAATGTTAATAATTATTCAATTTAATAATTTAAAAATACGTTTCTAAAAGCATTTGAGCTAGACCATTTGATAAAAATGTCTACAATGATTGTTTTTAGCCTAAATAATATAATATCATTCCAATTTGTGTTTTTCAGAGCCCACAAAACAAGAAATGAACCGACAAGCAAAACGTATCCGACATATGAACAACAAAGAACAACCAACAAATAAAGCAGTGACATTAATCAATCTGATGATATCGTACTTAAAGCATATGCAGTTCACGTTTTAAGGATGGGATTGTCATTTGCTTTGGCTCGTTCGTCGATAGACATTAAATTTGCACTTACACTAAAAACACTCTACTCAAATGTTATCGACACAACGAAGAGTAATCAGCTAACCAGACAGTTCAAACTTGTTATGTGGAAGGACTATTTAAGGTAAAATGACGGCGACCAGTATCGTCTAAATCTACTGAAACAATTGGTAGATCTTATTTTCAATTGGTAAAAATCTCTGATAATGGACCCAAAAATAGACTCGAAAATGGACCCAAAAATATTGATAAATTAAACAGATACTAACATAAAAGCCTTACTACAAAACTTAAATAATTCATGCTATTTTAAACTAGCTGATCGTTATTTCAATTTTTATTATAACTCATATAAGCTTGTAAATCTGCTTCTTATGTGTGACAATTGCTAAACACATTGTTGCTTTACAGTTCAAATTATTTATTTTGAACAATTATGAAGTAAAAGGCAAGCTGTAATTAGGCTACTTGATTTTTTCGTTTAATCCAACGTCTGGATATAACATTATTAGTTATAATAATGTAACATTATTAACTAAAAAATATTTATTATTTTGTTATAACATATGTATATCTATTTCCAAATATAAGATTAATTAAGTTTTCTACCGCTCCTTCAAAATCTGCTAAATCTAAATTTGAATTAAAAAATTTGCGTATTAAAATCGTAAATATTTATGTTTTGTAAATTTATTTTTTATGTGCGTTCCATATATTTATATTTATTTGATGGTTTAATTTTTGTAAGATAGGCGTTATAATTATTATAACATATATATTTCCGACTATAAGATTAATTAATTTTACTTACGCTTCTTTAATATCTACTAAATCTAGATTTGTATAAGGCGTACTAAAATCGTATGTATTTATATTCTGAAAATTTATTCCTTTTGTCTGTTCTAAAAATTCTTTTGTAAAATTAATACTGAAATAGTGTTTTATACCAGTATTAATTTCGATTACCTTGCAATATTTTTTGAAGTGTGCTTTAATTACTTTAAGTATTTTTTTCATATAGATAGAAAGTGGTTTTAATGTACATTTAAACGCACTACATATGAACCTAGGTTTTATTGGATTTTTATGTAATTTTGGATTCCAATATAATATAGGTATAGTTTTATTATCTAATTCAACCTTTATACCCTTTTTATCCATTATAGAATAGTGACTTGTAAAAATTCTTTTGTAGAATTAATACTGAAATAGTGTTTTATACCAGTATTATATATTGATACCCTTTTTATCCATTATAGAACAGTGACTTGTAATAATTGTTTCTAAACCTAACTCACTACGTTCATATGTTGTGTTTATATTTAAATCATTATAATTAACTCCTTTCATCAGTATATCTTGATAAAGCTTTTTGCATATGAAGACAAAGTTATTACTAGCTTTATCAATAGTTGTTATTATATAGTTATCCTTTAATTTAGTAAGTTCTTTATACATATCTTTATTAATTTTATCTTTCCTTTTATAATTGTTTGTTATTTTCATTTTATTTTTAATTTTATCAAATATATAATCTTTCCAAATTTTTATCTTAGATATATTCGAGCTTTCACTATTAATCAGCTTACTAAAGAAAGAATTAAAGTAACAAATTTATAATTTATTTGAAGCATTTTCCTTAATTATTTCCTTATTGGTACATATCTGTTCATTTATTTTACGAAATAAAATAAATTCAATTTATGAAATATAATATATCAAATTATCTAAAGTGTTAATTATTTCAGTCAAAGCTTTAATAAAGGCCTAAGATTATCAATTAGTGCAGGTAAAACACGTTTTAGACTTAGTACAATATAATTTAATCTTTTTTAATGATGACAAAAGTATTTGACATTTAAGAATTAGAAAATGATTAGAAGATGTATTTATGAAGTGGAATTTTCCTTAGAAGTGTTTTTAACATACTTTTCTGAAACCATTCAAATCAATAAATGCTATCATAAATATTATCAGAAATATTATCAATCATTAATACTATATTATTTAAATAATTTCTAAAATCACCTCAATCTTTACATTGATGTGTGTATTTTGTTTGAATGCCAAAATGCAGATATGCTCGGTAATCCCTATAAATTAGTAGGAAAATTGTGATAGTAATGTTTAAAATGCTTAACCTGATTTGATCAAAGACTCTCCATCATTAATATCAGTAAATTCCGAATTTTCTGAGAATATGCAAACAATAATCTAAACATGAAACTAACAATTTAAATACAATTAAAATTGAAAATAATAAAAATGGAAATAACAGCTGAATATACGGCATGAGTCTTTAACTTAATATATATACATTATAATATGATAATATTAATCATAATAATATTATGATAATATTATAATAATATTATCATAATATCTAATATCTAATTTAATTCAACGTTCAATTGACAAAACTAGATTTTATAGATTAAATGTTTTTATCATTAATGAATGATGAATTGACTATGAATTATGAATATTAGATTATGGATTTATGTTTGAATTGTAAAGAATAAGAATAAGAAGTTTCATAAGAATAATAAGTTTTTATTCTAATAAAAATTGAAATAAGTTTTTCTAAAGAAATCATTTGTTCAACAAATCAAAGATTAATCAAAGATTAAGCAGACAATAAAAATATTGGACAATAAATAAAATAAAAAAGGCGAAATAATAACTTTTTTATTAACCTTTTTAATAAGGTTAATAAGGTTAACCTTTTAATAAGGTTTGAATAGTAAAGAATAAGAATAAGAAGTTTCATAAGAATAATAAGTTTTTTTTCTAATAAAAATTAAAATAAGTTTTTCTAAAGAAATCATTTGTTCAACAAATCAAAGATTAATCAAAGATTAAGCAGACAACAAAAATATTGGACAAAAAATATTAATAATAACAATAGAAAATATACATTAACCATAAACTTCATTAATAAATGTATAGATAACACAAATATAGCCGGACTTTTAAATAATTCTAAAAGTAAAGAAATAATAGGGTTAGATTTAAGTAAATATATTCCTAAAATAAGGTATAAGTTGTTACCGCCATTAGGACGAAAAAATTGTGATTATAATAAAGAATTAAAATCAATATGCAACGATAATATTAGAAACATAATGGAAACATAATGCAATTGTAAAAGTCTTAGTTTTGATAAAATAAATGAACATATATGTACCCATAATCTAGAATTAATTGAAAATTGTGAATTAAGAAAGCTGCTATCAAAAGGGTATAAATATAGATTAAATAATAACAATAGAAATAAAATTTACAATTCGTTATATAACGACTTAAATACTGACCTTAGTAAGCTGATTAATAGTAAAAGCTTAAATACATCAAAGATAAACATTTGGAAAGATTATATATTTGATAAAATTAAAAATAAAATGAAAATAACAAACAATTATAAAAGGAAAGATCAAATTAATATGGATATGTATACAGAACTTACTAAATTAAAGGATAACTATATAATAACAACTACGGATAAAGATAGTAATAACTTTGTCTTCATATGCAAAAAGCTTTATTATGATATACTAATGAAAGAGGTTAATTCTAATGATTTAAATGTAAATCCAACATATGAACGTAGTGAGTTGTTGAGTTTAGAAACAATTATTACAAGTCACTGTTCTATAATGGATAAAAAGGGTATCAATATATAATGACTTAAATGATTACTTTAATAAGCTGATTAATAGTAACAGCATAAATACATCCAAAGATAAAAGGAAATCATCCAAGAAAATTTGCAATTTCAATCATTTTGAAAATACAAATTCTAACGACTTAAAAAGTATAAAGTCCCAAAATATATGTAACATATAGTAAATACGTAACTTTACAAAATCTTTTATTATGTTTTCGGTGTAAAAATAAAAGCAAATAATCAAAAAAAAACTTAAAAAACTCAAATTAATAATTTGCAGTCAGAATAGCCCATGTCAGTTTTATTTACCAAACAAAAATTAGAAGGATATTTCGATCGTCGGTTTTCCACAAATATATCCGCAGTACAACACATATTTATTTTATCTTTTTAAATAAAAAATTACAAATACCGTAATAGTCAGCGCTTATCGATCAATTCTTTAATTAACTAATTTTATAATATTTTTGACGATATTTAACAAGATTTCTTTTATTATATTTTAATTTTACAATAAAATATTCAACTTTATTTTTGGAAACGCATAAAAAATGAATTTTGCTTTTACCTTTAGTAATTGAAGAACATTATTGCGTAATAATTCAGGCCAGGTTCCAACGGTCGTGAAATCAATTTGCTTAAAAAACGGAGCTAATATGCCAAATGATTGATTGCGAAGAAATAGCTTTTGGTTGTTAAAGTTGTTATCCAATAAAATGTGTAGCAAGCTAAGACAATCATTGGTAATAATTCCTAAAATTTAAGATGTGCTGGTTTATTACAATAATAAATGCCATTATCTAACTTTAAAACTGAACTTTATATCGAAAATATAAAAAAAACTTTTTAACGTGTTTATCAAGGAACACCTTCAAAATAAACGAAAAAATAGTTTTGTAAGGTACAATTTTGTTAGTCAATTAATAAAAATTGTGCATATTGGAGTTATAATAATTTGAAGTCAAAATATATCCATATTGAGATTCTAATCATTCATTCTTTAATTCTCAACAGACTTTTCTATAATAATGTTAGTTATTATGTAATCGTTTTGTTGGACAGTATTGAAAATTGGCAGATTGTTTTTTTATTCCACAATAAATAAATTTCAATAAATATTTATTATAAATAAATATTTATTTTTAATAAATATTTATTTTTTATTATTGTGAAAATAATTAAAAAAATTGGGAATTGACTTTTACATAATTCCCAGAGAATTAAAAACGTACAAAGTGATGAATACTAAACCTCCACAAATAGACAAAATTGCTTTTTATGGCTAAACTAATGGCCAAACTTGCATATATGCAAGTAAACCGAATAAAATTAACAAAAATTCATTAATAATAAAATATTGATTTAAAAATAGGGATACTTTTGTATAGACTACATTCATAATCTTTAAAGATAGAATTTTGTCAATATTTGACTAGAATTCAGTCACTTTAGGTTCTCTTTAAAAAATAAAAAACTTCATAAAAATTTTAAGCCATAATTTTTGGCGTTAATGTTTTGACAGTACCATTATCCCTTGTCTTAATCTGGTATAAACTGTTATCAATGAAAACAAAGAAAGCGAATAAATAATAGTTTTATTCTAAATATTTGAAACATTTTTTTAAACATATGATATAAACATTTTTACATATTGACAATGTTTCACACCAGCACATACAAAATGATGATTACATAGAAGAAGACGGTACTCTACGAAAACCACCGTGAAATTTTCTTTCGTGAAATCCCGATAGAAATTATATTAAATAAGTTTTTCAAGTTATTTCAATTATAGGTTCCTACAATGTTTTAATAATAAAACATTGTAGTCTGGGATCCATATTGGATGCAGATTAATATTAGTTTGAAGAAATACAGAAAGAACAATTCTTTCTGTATTCCTGATGTTTCTTTAACGAAAGTTAATTTCTTCAACGAAAGTTTATATAGTTAATTAATATATAGTATTAATTAATAATACTAAACTAATTAAAAATATATACTATTATATATACTATTAATATATATATTAGTAATATACACTAATTAATATATAGTATATAATATTTATAATATACTTATAATATATTATAGGTAATTAACTAAATTAATATTCTGTTTAATTATTTCCTTAATACTGAATAGGATTATATAATATTATATAATTATATTATATAATATAATATTTGCAGATAGAAAAGCATTAAGATCAAATAGTTTTTATTCAGTACTTATATTCTGTTGATATACACATTTCGATTTTAAGTTTTGTTAGGATTTAATGGTAGGAACGTAAAGTAAAATTAAAAATTGATTGGAAAACACGATTACCTGAATTGAGTCCACCTTCCTTTTCCACAACAAGAATCAGTTTGTCAATACCACCTTCAAATGCTATAATGTGGCGAGCTATTTTAAGATTGCGAGCAACAAGGGTAAGAATCAAAATTGCCTAAATATTACGCAAAAGATATTATAAATATCCTTTATGAAAAATAACATAATTCTTCAAATCAATTTTTTAGATCAATTGAAGTTAGAAAAATTTAAAGCTTTTAAATACCTCATTTCTTACTGCTTCGTAGGCATCTCCGATCAGATTAGTTATATGTGAACATATGGATGTACTATACATTAGATTGCACGATTTAAAAGGTCTATTTTGTGTGGCGACAGATATTAATAAAATAGAACTTAGTCTAATTTTGTAGTCAGAATCCTGTCAACATAATTGAAAATTAAATAATAAATCACTTGAAAACAGTTTTAGAGTAATAATGCAAAAAACAATTGGGTCTTATTGATAGCCATATTATAATTCAATTTTATAACTAACAAAGGTCCAAGTAATAAATATTATCGCATTTAATTATCTTCATAAATATTTGTATATGTCCTAGCAATATGCATTTTCTTTATAAATAATAAGAATTATTATTTCATTATATATTGTGTATAATGTATATAATATATAATGCATTTTATACATTATACATTGTATTATACAATACAATATCTTTGAATAACATCGCAAGGGCATATTTGTCAGCCACTAGGACACATTCTACATTCTTCATTTTTGAATGTTGAACAAATTTTAATCACAACAGTTAATGAACAAATCGTGCTATGATTTTCTGATGTTAACAGTAGCTTACGAAATACAAAAATAAATCTGTTTTGTTGCTCCGAAATTCTAAATTTTATAAATGGATCAGAATAATTTATTTATAAAGTATTAAAATTATATGATTTAATACAAATACTTTTGATATCAAATGTTTCATATCAAATATATTAAATTACACATTAAAATACTATGGTAATCACCAAAAGTTGGCTATGTTTGCATCAAATTGCAAAAATAAGGAAAAATCTCGGAAATCAAAAATATATATTAGGAAGTGCACTTCGACAAAGACACTCACATGCATTGAATCGAATTTACTTAAAAACAGTACAATCAACGACATATAAATTTGTTGTGAAATGAACCCAAGTTGTATCAATCTACCCCAGTGCAATGCAAGTAGATTACATATATACCGAGGTATATTTATGTTATAAATTGACTGATTCACTTATTGATTTCTGTTATTTATTAGTGGAGAGAGTGAAATATAAAATTTTATTTAAAAATCGAATTTTCGAAAACAACTTTCGTTCATAATCAGAAATTGTTTCAGTAACTGTTAAACTTTTAACAATTAAACATCAAAAGTTTAACAGTTCCTAAAGCAATTCCTGATGATGAACGAAAATTATGTTCGAAAATTCGATATTTAAATAAAATTTTGTATTTCACTCTCTCCACTATATTGTGATTAAAAATTGTTTAACATTCTTAGTAGAATGTGTCCTATGACTGACATATGTCCTTTCAATGTTATTAAAAGACATTGTATTGTATAATACAATGTATATAATACATTATATAATAAGGAATATTCATATTGAATATTCCTTATTATATGTATACAATATTGTATACATATGTATACAATATTCATATGTGGAAAATGTATATTGCTAGTAAATATACTTACAATATTTACTAGGAACTCACAACTTTGTCCACAGAATCTTTAGTTTTCGCAAATGTTTCACTGACAGCATTCGCAGTGACAACACTTAATAAAGAGTGTTCCTTGAGTATCACACAAATCGTACGCCGACGACGCAAATTGTCCGGGAAATCTAGCGGATTTGCTAAAGGTCTGGCAAAGAATACAATTTATTGAACCTTCATATGGCTATAACATTAATGTTAAAATGTGTCAACTTTTGGTTCATACATCAAGATTTGAAGAAGTAAAATGTCCAATAGTAAAGGTACTACCTTCACATTTTTTGCCCAATTTATTAGTTTCAGTATCTGATTAATTTACGTGAATGTTATGACGCATTAATATTAATAATTAATCAGAATTAGTAAAAAAATGTTTAAATAAAATAATCAATGATTTTTAAAAACTTTTCTCGTATATTATATTTATTATCTGGCTTTATTTTCCAAAGTAGTTTAGGAGATCAGCAGACCCAAGCTATAACGCATTAAAGTGGACAATGTCCTACTACACTAGGATAAGTATTCAACCGTAAGTGATGACGTCATAAGCGATGACGCTTTTTTCTACTGCATATTTTAGTAGAAAATAGCTTCTATTCCTCAAAATCTGCATAAGTGTTTCCATACTATAACAAATTGTTATCACGGTATTTGAAATAAAAAGTTTCTTTCACAATATTTTGGCTTATGGCTCATCACCGCATACAAGATAACACGGGACAGTCTTTGTAATATTCTATTGATTACATGGGTCATAAATTTAATAATTCATAACCGATCGATAATTTCACCGTATAATTGGCTTAAAACTTCCGGTCTAACAATGGTTTAAGTACAATATTTGATAATAGATTGAAACGGAGTTCTTTGATGTATGCGTTTTTAATCATCATGCAGACTCAAAAAATGTTCCCCTACTCAAAAATGTAGTATAATCGTTTTGAAATAAAAAGTATTTAAAAATATTTTGCTTATTTATCCTTACCTCATAGAGGATTACACTTGGGTAATCAATGTAATCATCTATAGATCATGCATCATGGATTCAAAGGTCAAAACGACTCCGAATTAGTGGCTTCAGATTTCCGATCTGACATTGTTTCAGTGCACTATTATTGTTGTCGTGCTATTGATGAAATAATCTCGTTTATTTCTAAATCCTTGTTTTTTATTGCTTAATTTCATTTCCTGCTAATTTAGGAAATTGCTGGTGCATAATCGGATAATTTTAAAAGCTTCATTCAATTTCATCAAAAAAATCATTTTAAATTGTATTTTGTTTTTATATTTATTTTATAATCGATCACTTAACTTTTGATCGATTACTATTTTAATCGATAACTTTTAATCAAATATTTTGATCGATCTTGAGTCATCAATCACTAGCCGATCAGCCATTTATCTAATCATAATTTTACATTTTTAATTTTCAATTACCAATTACCTGTATTTTGTTGCTTTAATTACGAAAGTCAATCACTCGTGATTTATAGCATTTCAAATTTATAAACGGGACTGTTTATTTCTCGTGATAATAATATTAAATAATCTCGTTGGTTTCTAAATCCTTGATTTTTGCTTAATTTCATTCCCTGGCAAATAAATAAATTGCTGGACCTCCGACTCTAGTGGGTAAATAAAATACAATATTGACTGCTGTAATATTTTATTTCACAATATTTTATTTGCTGCAATATTTTATTTAACATATTTTACTTAAAATCAACTCGAATCTTTGCATATTTCTATTAAAAATTCATAAAGAGAACACTGAGTGAATAATGAGAACACTGTTATGAGAACAGCGTTCGTAATCACGTTCGTAAACAGCGTTCTCATTTTCGTAATTAGAATATACAAAACGAAAGATTCGGCAAAGAATCAATTATATATTAAGGCAATTGAACGAACCCTTAGCAGCTCTCCAAATCGTTCTATGATTTCCCTTTTTAAAAAAGAATCTGTAAATGTCATGATTGAATTGATTGAAATATGTGAATGCTCTGTTTTGAAATAAAGATTAAGTAAAAATGAATTTAAATACGTTTATACCTTCTTGGTCAGATGAATCGATAGTTAGCAGTATACGAAGAATGTCAACAACGTAAATAAGTATTTCTTTCGGTTGACTAATTGTTGCCATTAAAAAATATAAAAATCGTTAGACAAAGTTCATAAAACCAAATCAACAACATATTAAATCGCCTTATTTAGACAAGCTACTATTCAATTATATGTTTATTAAACCATTTTATTGGATTTATTATTGTTTAGGTGTATTTTTAAAAAATTCAATTGAACTTTAATTGATAACGTCAAATTGTCAAATGTGAAATTTTCGCAGTAAAACTTAGAGCAGAAGGTATTAGCCAATTATCCTCTTAAAAGATACCGGCGCTAATCTATTTGTCAGCTATTGCTGACTTTGATTTAGTGATATTATTAAACATTAAATAAGATATACTATTATACTTTGATTATAAGTTATATTTTAATTAAACTCAATGATCAGTGTAAAATCAACAAACGGTAACATCAATTTTTCGCTAATTCAGTTCCCGGGTACACCATAAAGCTGTTTTTGAAATAGCAAATACAACGTGGAATTATCAAAATACCACTTAATGTTTGATATTAAACTATTAAATAATGTATATCTCGTTTATCTCTTACCTGCATGTGTTTATTTTAATTATCGTTCATATAATTAAATGACTCAACAACAATTTCTTGACAAGAAAATAAAAGTACACAAGATTTTTCTTGTCGACCACTGATCAAGGTGTCGGGTCGTAAAGGCAGTGTACGAACCAAACAACTCCAGACATCGCGATTCTGGGTGACATACCAGAGTTATCTTTCAGATAGCCCAATGCGGTCTTCGGCTAGTTTCGAGATTTGATATCCCAATCGATATCGAGGTCTCTTTTCAGAGAGTCCGGCCTGGAAAATCCTCCGAAAAAGGCAGTCCCTATACATGTTCAGAACGTGTCCTAACCACCTCAACTGACTTTCTTCGATGTGATGAAGCAGCGACTTTACGACGAGTCCATCCCTTATGACCGAATTATTAACCTTATCTCTAAGGCTAAGACCGACCACACTGCAAAGGAACCTCATTTCGGTCGCATATATATATGAGATTAAATGTCAATCATTCAGTTCGAAGCGGACTAAATAACTCATATCATCCATATTATATTATCCATATAGTTAAATGACTTTGATGATAAAAGGATTTGATGATATCTTATTGTTTGTGTAAAAGACGATTTTAATTATTGATAATGTTATACCAAAATTAATAAGGAAAGTTTTACTCGAAACGAGAGCAAAAATTGAAATTATGATTGACATCTTTACAGATGGGAAACATCTGTATAGAGGAATGTTTAATAGACACACTCTTTTATGAAATCTTCTTCCGTGATTCAGCCCTTTAAACATTGGCTTGACATATTTGTGCCGTAACATTTATATTCATGTTTTGAAATTCAACTCTTAAACAAGATTAACATTTGAAATTAGAGAAACTGTAAATATGTTTTATCAATTTGTTACAAGTTTGGGTTTTTTAAATCCAAATTATCGGTTTAGCATTGTAAATGAAGAACATCAAAACCTTACAGCTCATCAAGTAGTGCAGAACATAGTAAAGGTAATGCAGTATTTCCAACTTCCTGCTTTAAATTCTAAAAACATTTTAAATTACAATTAGGCTAAAATAAATAATTTGATAGTTAGAAAGTACTTCAATAATATATTAAAATCCAGTTACGTCTTGGTACAAAAGCGAGATCATTTAGATATTCGTGTAAAGTCAAAAGCAACTTAAGATTAATTGAGTGATTAGATACTTTAAATATTTAGCTTCATAAAAGCAAAAATCAAGTCAAAATTACCTTTGTGGCAATTTTGAGGTTAGAATAAGCGTCTAGTTTATCTTGAAGCAGTCTAGCATTTGAAATTCGCTCACATAGCGTTTGAACCTATATATTTAATAAATTATAATTTAGAATTAAATGCGAAAGAAAATTTTTGGACAATTCATAAAAAAGCACAGCAAAATATTATACAATTAACAAAATATTTAAAAATAGTGAATTCAAAATGACTTTTATAGTAAAAATGGATTCCTTGACTAATGTTAAATCTGCGTTTGATCGCTATTGCTCATTCTTGTTTTGGTGTTGTGTATAGGTAAATCGGTTCAACCAAAATGAAACTATCATTGAGTTCTTTATTACATGGTTCATTTTCTCGATATTTTAAAACTGTAACGCTCTAGATGTGTACATAGTTGGTATTCTGAGTTCTTATTAACTTGACGTCACAATTTTCATTTGAGCAGGTTAACACATTCAACGGATGCATTGTATTCAAAGATACTTGTTAGCGATATGCTTTTTATACTAACATCGCCGTTTCAAACGCTTAGTCTATTCATGTAAAGAGCGTATCGTCAACATCTGCAGCTCGTCCAGTCTACGAAAATTAGATAATATTGAAAATACAATATGACATAACCAATTTAGAATACATCTGCAATATCTCATTTATATTAGATTGATTTAGTAGACCATCTGTGTAATATCTGAGATATAATTTGCTGACTTCAGAAAGGGAGTGATCAAGTCAACAATTTTCTGGTTAGTTCAGCCAATACATTTCCCAATATATGTTGGCTACTAATGAGTGAACCCAACACTGTTAGGTCTTCACTTGTAGTGAGGACAGATACATTTAGAAGAAGATACTTGATCTTAGATACGATCTGAATTTCGATGGCTTACGTAGAAACCATAACTAGGTATATGTACCTGCAGAAACCTTAATGCATTATAACATCATTTGGATTACGACATAATGAAAGAGCAACATCATCGACTGTTTGATTCGTATTAAAGACAACATTAAAACTTATTTACTCCGAAAACTTTTAATTATAATTTCTGAAAATATATTTGTTCATCGGAAATAATAAAAAATAAAATAAAATTCACAATGGAGGTCAGGAAGAATCTAATTTATTAAATATTTTGCAAATTGTTTTTACAAACACTCATTATCAGAAAATTTAAATATAAATTGTTTCACATGTGTTGTTCTTTCTATTGGTCTTTAATTTAATGAATTATGGAGCATTTATTGTTTTTTGTTGTTGTGTAATTTTGATTTCTGATGATGTTGGCAATTAGTAAGCGAAATACCAAATAAAATAGATTATGATGCTTTAATTATTTAATAATACCTTAAATCAAGAAAATTTATTAAAGTACAATTTCCTTTACATTTTGTAAAACAAAACGGTTTTTATTTTGCGGAAAAATGTTGAAAAATGATGAATAACATCTTCGTTAATTATAAAAATAATACAACAAAAATAATCACAATATTTAAAACCAACTATTGTTGGTTTCACAATATTTAAATAATTTCAACTAATGTTATTAAAACGAACCCGCGAAATAGACAAATTCACTGAGCTACTTGAATTTTTGAACGCTACTTGGTCAAGCAAGTTTTCTAGCTTGATAGAAATACGACTTTCAATCATCATGTCACTTCAATCACCATGTACTAATGAGTGTTGCCGGGTACTCATCATTTCGATGCTGAAGTGGTCGTCTAGAAGTGACATGGTGATTTAAAGTCGTGAATCGAAGTCCAGTCTATCAAGCAACACCATTTAGTATAAATGCTGTATTTCGTAAGAAAGGTATCATTCCTCCATGAATTCATATCAATAAGGCCGTACCCAAATCATGAGTTTTAACCCCTAAAAGGTTGACATTGTTTCTCATTCACTTCTGTTGTGCAATGGTATATTTTGGCTTGATATTTTATCAAAATAAGTTGCTAAAAAATCGGAGTTCAACAGTGTGTTTGTATCTATACATTAATCGACTCGGGTTAGTTGGCAAACGATTTTGAGAATTTTAGAGCATTCGCCTTTCAAAATTATGTATCAATTATCAGCAAACATTGATAAATGTCAACTTAAAATTCATCTTATTAGAACAATACCACAATACCAATTCAGTGTTAGTCAGTTCTTGCTTTGCTCCAAATATCGCTCTAGCCATAAATACCATTTCTGTCGATTTTATTCTGAAATAAAAGAATACATGAGTAAAAGCAACTTACAAATATAAACAAATTATAAGCAAACTATTTTTCAAACTAAAATAGTTAAGTTCTAAAATATCTTATTATCCTGTAAATAATATAAAGCCAGAATATATAAACCCAAGCATTATATTTTTAATAAGTCAATATGATATTTTTATTTTGGTGGAGATTATAAAGTAGAAAGCAGGAAGAAACAATATAACATTTAATTTATATTTAGTTACTATTGGTGGTAATAAAAATAAACACTTATTCAAAAAACAATATATTTATTAGGATATAATTTTATTATTCAAGATATAAGTTTGGTAAACATCTATTTACAAAGAAAATTTACCTTCGATTAAATTATCGGGATAAAAGTTTAATTTTTGATACCCGGGTAGAGAAATAAAATTTTAATATAAACAAATGTGATCAAAAATTTGTAACTGCCAAGTATTAATTTAATAATTATTAATTATTAATTTAATTATTTAATTATTAATTATTATAAAAAAATAAGATGATAATTCAAATAGTTGAAGCTATAATCAAATCATATAAGCTAACTGAATATATATACCTTAAAAAAGTTTGAAAACTAATATACACACAACTCTGCCAAAGGCTTTTACGCCAAAACTTAGCCCTTGTATTGTGCTATAAAAGAAAAATCGCTGCTGTTACTCGATTCTTGATTTGTTTAACGATTTATTTGAAAGCAGCCTCAATGTGCTCTCGAGTTCGATTTGATGATAATATTCAATATATATGTGTCAATTTATATGTCATATTTTTATGTTTATAAAAATAAAAGTAATATTTAAAAAACAAAATAAATACTGATTTTTTATATACAAAATGTTTAAAATAAATATAATTTTCTTTAAATTAGAAATCATATCAGCTTAGTATCGACTTAGTCTACGTATTTTATACCACATAAAAAACAATGATAAATAAAATAAAATAATTATTGAAGAAAAACAATATCATTACATAAGCAATTCATTAATATTTTATATATTAATTATTTATTAATATATAAATAATTATTAATTTATTTATTATTTCCTGTTTGACATAATTTTTATAGTAACCTAGCTTAAACGATGTATTTATTAAATTATTTAAACGATTTTGAAGAAAAACAATATCATTACATAAACAATTCATCAATATTTTATATATTAAGAATATATAAATACATAAATATTTAAATATTTTTAAATACATAAATATTAATGTCGATATATTTAATGTACATAAAATAAAATTATTATGGATATATTTAAAACACAACATTAAATTTCAAAAAAATCAGATTAGATAACTGAGTCGACGTATTTTATACAATGTATAAATAAAAATAAAGATAAATAATAAATACTTAGTAAGATTTTAAATAATTTATATTTATATCAATTTAAAATTTATAACTGAAATTTAAAAAATTCAATTGCTATGAATTGACTAATAAATAATATACGATGCATCAGAATAAGGATTTGAGGTCATCATAATAAGATGTTTCGGGTCCTATTCCTCGACCAAGCATAGCAGCGGGGCCAAATACATGCTAATGACATATTTGATCTGATGAAATTTGCTTATCTAGCATAATACCGTATTCTATTACAAACATATTATTTATTATCCATAAAAAATTTTGCTTAATAGATTAAATACATTTTTAATAATATTTTGTTGATTTGCATATTATAAATTTAATATTTCAATAATATTTTGTTGATGTATAATTCTACATTATAAGAAAAAGAAAAAACAATTAAACTTGCTTAAAAATTAGAAAAAATAATGTCGTATGAAACATACAGTTTCAGTATTTAATTGAAAACAGGTAACTGAGTCTATTACCTGGACAACAAAGTTCACAAGTCAATAACAACTTATTAGTACAACAAATCAGATCAGATAACTGAATTTATGTATCTTATACTATATTTTAATTAAAACTAATGATAAATGAAATAAGTAGTTAAATGATAAATAATTAAAAAATTATAATATTTTATATAATTTATATTTATATAATTTAAACTATAGATAAATTAAAAATTATAAAAAAAATTATTATAAATAATAAATAAGCATCTTAAAATGAATAATTTTTTATTAACTATTTTATTCTGCTATTCATGAGGAAGCAAGTAAAAGAGAATCGCAATTTCAACTTATACAAAAATATATATTACACTTTTAAAATTGTTGTCATATACATTCAAATTAATTAAAAATGGCTTTCTCAGGTTCAGACGTTTCCTGTAGGCTATAATCAAAAGCCAATATTGGAAGTTGTCCAAGTTAAGCTAGTATAGCTTTAACGTTGCCACTCATTAGTGTGATGAAGATGCGTGATATAAACGTGTGACAGACTGTCACTGCGTAACCCAATTCCGCTTGTCTGGATCATATTATTCGCAACGCGTTTAATCAGTCTGTTTACTTCGTCGTTTATCTACCAAAGATCTCCAATACAGCGGCAGAAAACATGTACCTCGCTGATTCAATCATGTCCTTATCTTCCCTGTTCCTGGCATTGACAGCGTACGACGTGGCTGTGGCGAGTTGTACGTTGTCAGCGATTTGACGGTATGCGGTCTGCTGGGGGGCGACTGCAAGGTGATGATCCCCATAAAAGAAAATGCCTGACAGGCGTTCATAGAGGTCACAGATAATTCCTCGCACTTCTGGAGCTACATCCATTCGGGCTGATTGTGAGGTTGCGAATACCACGTCGCGAATGACGTTATACCGCAGTCCTTGATAACCCCGTAGTGGCAAGTGAGCGAGTGTATTTCTCCATTATTTGCCATATGCATGCAGCGGACGCATTGACAGTCCTTTTCGTGCAAGGGAATCCAAGCCATATTCGGTCTAAGATGCAAAACTATGTGCGTTAGTTCCGTTGCAGATGCCGCATTTGGCACGGCGCAAAGCAAAGCCCCAGCTTTTGGACACGACACTGCGTGCAGTCAGGCATAATCTATTTCGATAGATGATTGTATCAGCCGGGTCGAGGCAATATGGTTGATCAGCCAGTTAGAGGCAATATGGTTGATTAGCCGTGAAGTTGAAGATAAACCGCCCTTGATATACGGTATCAAGTGCGAGCCCATCACGCGTCTTAGCTCGTCTGCTTTATTGGTAATTATAAGTAATAAAAGATTTTCGTCTTACATTTTGCAAATTTAATTAAATTCATTTCTGATTTCAAATAAAATCTGGGTAAGTAGGGGAAAGTTATACATTCAATTTGGAAACCTACCTATTTTTTTCGATTAATTTCTAGTATCAAACTAGTCATCTGTAGTATTTTCTTAATTTTAAATTGATATACCTATGTAATCATTATTACCATTGAAATTTTGATAAGTATTTTTTAAACTACTTTTTATAACTATTTAATAGTTAGGAAACAAACTGTAGATAACTAGTTCGATAATAGTAATCAATCGGAAAAATATATCAGATTAATTAATAGTAATTATTTGGAAAATTAGTAATTAATCGGAAAAAATTAATCAAAATAATAATTAGGAAATTATTTCCTAATTTCAACTTCAAATTAGAAAATAAACTATAGATGACTAGTTTGATAATAGTATTCATTAGGAAACATGAAGGTTTTCAAATTGAAGGTATAACCTTCCCCAACTGTTATGACATTTAATGTATTTGAGTGTTACATTGTGTTTTGTGTTTCAGATATTATTGAATAAAAACCTGAACGGTTTAATCTACAACAGTAGAGATTTCAACAGTAGACGTTTCGGTTTGCTGGCAAACCGTTCACATCCCTGGTGGATACTGGCAGTACAGATAACTTTATAGACGGCAAAGTTGTGGTTGATCTGAATATTGCCACATCCCTTGGGTCGACACGTCCAGATAGCTTCCTCGTACCAATCGATTGTAGTTCGTCGCGAGTGCCTCATAACATACGAATTTATGGAACGAGTATACGAAAACTGGCGTTTTCTTATCCTACCTAGATTATGTGCCCCAATCATTCTAGGCTAAAAATTCTTCAGTCATCACCAATACATTACATTAAAGTTCGGAGGTACACACCCAGGGATACCAATATCATCACTGCTAACTGCTCCAACCATGAATATCGAACCGATTACACTATTTCCTGGAATTCGAAAAGACATTCGTCCTATATGTAAAAATCGCGTCGGTAAGCATTGGAAAATTCTCACCTTATAAAAGAAGAAATTGACAAACTGCTGAGACAAAACATTATCGAGAAGAGTCGATCACCTTGGAGAGCTCAAGTGTTAGTCGTACATAATCAAGAAACGAAACTGCGAATGGTTGTGGACTACTCGGGTACTATAAATATATATACTTTGCTCGACGCATATCCACTCCCACGCATAGAACACATGATATCGCAAATAGCGACGTACTACGCTTTTACAACTGTGGACTTATCCCAGGCATATTACAGAATTCCTCTGCTCGAGCAAGATCGGTATTTTACTGCATTTGAAGCTGAGGGAAATTTATACCGGTATGGACGAATTCCTTGTGGATCGACGAATGCGGTGTCTGTATTACAGCGTATAATGAACCAAATAATCACTGAAAATAATTTAGTCGGTGTTTTTGCATGCTTGGACGACATAATCATTTGCGGGCAAAACAACGAGGAACACGATGAGAGATATCGAAAATTTTGCGAAGTTGCCGATAAAGTGATTCTTACATGAGCAATAGAAAAACAAGATACAGACAGAATGATTTAAATTTTTTGTGCTATCGATTATCAAACGGCTCCATCAAACCAGATCCTGATCGTGTGAAACCTCTACTTGATTATCCGTTACCTTGTGATAAGAAAACCATGCAACGATTTTTAGGTCTTCTGGCGTATTATTTTAAATCGATAATATCGTTTTCAAAAAGATACGATTACTACTAGATTGTGAGTCATTTCCGCCGCCAAATGAACTAATTGCTGAAATCAAAGCTTTTAAACACAAAATTTCACAAGCTACATTAGCCGCGTTTGACCCTAACCTACCTCTGACAGTCGAAACAGACGCCTCATATACCTCCATAGGAGCTGTCCTAAGTCAATCGACCAGACGATATCTTTTTTCACATACTCTACCAAAAACAACGCTGCATCAATCTAGTGTGGAAAATGAAACTCAAGAAATTATCAATGCCATCAAATACTGGAAAAATTACCTTCTCGGTAGGCCTTGAAAATAATAGCAGACCAGAGGTTTGTAAGTTTCATGTTCGACAGGATTCATTCTAGTAGAATAAAAAACGACAGTAGCCAGATAGCGCCTAGAGTTGGTACCTTATCAATACGAAATAGAGAACCGTACTGGAAAAGACATCAAGCCTCGGACGCGAAACCAACACAAAATTTATTGAATTGAATATTTCAATGCCTAGCTGACATCATCTTCAGCAATCTGAAATGAAGGCAAATAAGTGTACACGTCAGCATAAATAGGAAGAAAAAAGTCAAAACAAGGAAAACCAGCGCTAATCTCGTCAATTTGCTATGTAATACCTCCCAACACGAGATGATATCCATCATTCTTATTTAACTTCGGCTTGAGATCGCGGATGAACAGTGATCTTAAGCCGATCTCATCCGCGATCTCAAGCCGAAGTTAAATCAGAATGATGGATATCATCTCATGTTGGGAGGTATTACATAGCAAATTGACGAGATTAGCGCTGGTTTTCCTTGTTTTGACTTTTTTCTTCCTTTTTATGTTGACGTGTACACTTTTTTGCCTTCATTTCAGATTGCTGAAGATGATGCCAGCTAGGCATCGAAATATTCAATTCAATAAATTTTGCGTTGGTTTTTTGTCATCTTTCTTCTAATTTAAAAGTCCTTTATTCTGTCACGAAAAATCGGTATTTGATCTGTGTCATCGATGAGTATTCTCGGTTTCCTTTCGCCGTTCCGTGTGTAGACTGTTCTACATCATCAGTAATATCTGCCTTGCTCCAAAACTTCAGTATTTTTGGGTTCCCGATATTAACGTCTCTGCGATCCTTATTATGTACTAGCACTGGAGAGACGCCTCACGATCTTTTACTTCGCTACTCAAGAAATTCTAAAAATTCACTTATTCTACCACAGTGGATCAAACACGACAGGGCCTTCTTACTCGAGGATGATCGAGCACTAACATCTAAAAATTCATTTCGCCAAGTAGCCACTACGCTGTTGTACGAGACGAATATGGAAAAAAGTCGGCCGTATCCGTTCGTCAATTAGCGAGAATACCACAGACTGACACAGTAACAGACGATGATGCAGTTATCAGTCAAGAGTCTGAGTATGCGTCCAACTCACCATCGAGTTATCGAGACTATGAAACGTCACAAGTCGCGCAATCAGACAATCATGTCTCACACGAATAACTATTATACAAATATTGTCACGAATCAGTTTCAACACGATCTAAACACCAACAACATCCTGCGCTGACGTTAGTACCTGTCGAGGAGAAAAGCGAAGAGTCGGCGCCATTTCTTCATGTTGTTGCACAGCGTCAAGAAAGTATCTCTCACTGCAATTCACAACAGCCCCCACCAGCATTTGATCAAACTTTTTAAACTTCACCTGAAAAATGTGTAGATCTATACACGAACACTCTGAGCTACGAAGAGAAAACACCTGATTTCACAAATTCGTTTGTCTCTGTAACATCATGTAGCGGACCTCCGAGTTCTTTACAATCAACTGACTTGCGACTTAAATCTACAAATTCTTACTCCAATTCAGTCTCCCTATATAACTCATTAACTGCCCCTATTCGCCGGACTTATGATAGATCACAGTGTCTAATCATAGCTAATATAAGGGAATCATCGGCTACTAACAACCATTTACGTGTACAGCATGACGTCAAAGCTGTACAATCCTTCTTCTCTGAGCTATTACACACCTGTTCCTTTACTGAGCTGCAGCAATTCAGAGTTCTCCACCTTTGTAGACTGGGGAAAATAATATCAGATAACAGTTCACGCCTTCTAAAGGTCATATTAGCAACGCCCGATATGTGTACATTAGCTTTAAAATACGGTTATCATCTTGCAGGTACTGGATTGATCCTTCGCAGAGATCTTTCGATCGAGGACAGAACTCGACTGAAACAAGCAAAGAGCGAACTTAGTAACAGAGTAGCTAACGGTGAAAGTAACCTCACCGTCATAAATTTTCGTGTAGTGCGACGCAGGACTTCAACTCGTTTCTGGATTCGTTCCATTGGCAACGGTGGAAACATCGGGGAGCTGCGAAGTCTTTGTGTCGCAACTAAACTACCCAAGAAGTGACAGTAAATGTCGATAAGAGATACGAGTATTCCAACCCAGTACACTCCACACATGCCTCCCGGGTCTTATATTCGAATGTCTTAAGTCTCATCAATAAAATGGACGAAGTTCTCATTTTGGTTAACAGCACCTCATTTGAAATACTTGTTTTTACAGAATCGTGGTTAAAACCACACATCATAGATTCAAAAATTTCCATCGATGGGTACGCCATAGTCCGAGCAGATCGGAAAATTTGCCGTGGTGGCGGAGTGATCATATATACTAGAGAAGTTCTTACAACTCGTGTTATGTCAGTTGAGTGCGATGAATCAAGTCTTTGTGAATACGCTTGGGTTTCTGTAACATACCATAAAACATATTTTTCTCTCTAGGTGTATTCTATCGCCCCCCCCCATTCGCTCCAACCAGGTCGATTATATCCTCAATAACTGAAAATGCATTTAAGGGTCAAAAAGTTATTTTATTAGGAGACTTTAACATGCCGCGAATTGATTGGATAGATTACGTTCCTCTTCCTGGATGTGATCCCGAATCATTACTGCTTTTAAACACGATAAATGATCTACATTTAGTCCAACATATTCACAAGGATACTCGTCACAGGGGTACTAACTCCTCAATTCTTGACCTATGCTTTTCGAGTGAAACGTATCTGGTAAAAAACGTCAAATACGGACCTCCGCTAGGATCAAGCGATCACTCGACCATCTCAATAGAATTTAACGCACGCGGACCATATGTCGAAACGGTTAAAACGTCGAATCCTTTTAAGATCGACTATGATGTCGTGCGCAGTATAATTTCCTGTATGTATTGGCCCGACCCATCGAAAGCAGGCATTCAAGAAGCTTGGGATCACTTTAAGACCACATTACATTGTGTTCTCGACTATTTTGCTCCGATACGTCAGAATCGTACACGAAAACTACATCCGAAATGGTTAGATGCGGAATTGCTTGCTCTAATCAAACACCGTGATAGATGTTTCCATGCGTACAAAAAAGGGGAACTTTCTTTTGAACACTACCGTCATTGCAGGAATACGGTTTCTATTCTGAAAAAAAAAACAGAAAAAACGCAGTTTCATCTCAAATATATGCCGCTCCACTCATAACAATCCTTGGGTGGCTTTCAAAAGCATACTTCCACGTCCTATACACTCGACAGATTGTTTATACCTAGTGGCCGACAATGGGTCAATCTTGACTTCTCCAACTGATGTAGCTGCCCATTTTATAAACTATTTCGCTATCAAAGAAGATGGAGTGTCGATCCCCGATGGTATAATCCAAACTAAACACAATGTACTTATACCTAGAGTAGTCATATCTAACATTGAATTTAGCGATGAAGAGGTACTGCACGAGCTACTTAAATTACCCCGCAACGCCGCGTCAGGTCCTGACCATATACCTCAAATACTCTTAAAGGAAATGGCCCATGCAATATACGTTCCTTTAGCTTCTATTTTAAAAGTTCACTGAACACAGGTTATATAACATCTGATCGGACTAAGGCTATTGTACGTCCAATTTTCAAGAAAGGGGATAAATCCCAGGATTCCAACTACCGTCCCATCAGTCTCACATCTGTAGCTTGTAAGGTATTAGAAAAATTGATTCTTCGTCACCTTAGCGCTTTCGTTGAAGCTAACAATCGCCTCAGCCCCAGTCAGCATGGATTTAGGCCAAATCGCTCAACGATAACGAACCTTGTAAAAGTGAGAGCAAGCTGGGTGGATTCGATGAGGAGTGGTTCCAAAGTAGATGTGATATTTATAGATTATCGAAAGCATTCGATAGAGTTATTCCCAATTTGCTAGTAAACAAATTATCTAATATTGGAGTACGGGGCTTTGTTACGCTGGATTCAATCATTCGTAAGCAACCGCTCGTATGCAGTACGCATATGCCAGTATCTTTCTGATTACTCAATGATGACGGCATGCGTTCCGCAGGGATCGGCCATTAGTCCAACTTTCTTTAATATATATGTAAATGATATTACAAACAACTTAACGTCGGAATGTGTTACCTACGCAGATGATATTAAGGTTTGGAGGCGAATCATTGATGATTCCGATGTTAGCGCTCTTCAAAAAAAACCTGGATTTCATAAATAAATGGTGTATATCCAATGGGCTGATGATGATTGCGACTAAATGTAGACATATGCGGATCGGCTCTCCAGACATTTGTTGCCCTTATAAAATTGGAAACATGTCGATTGATTCTACAGATAAAGATATGATATAATAGATGATAATAATAGATGTCATATTATTATGACACATCCTATTCCCAAAAAAAAATTTTGCATCATCATGTGGTGATTATAGGCCAATAAGCTTAACCTCTTCTCTGTGCAAAGTTCTCGAACGCGCCATCAGCACTAGAGTCTACGATCATCTTGTCTCCCTTGGTATACTATCGTCCGCTCAACATGGTTTTCGTCACTCTCGTTCTTGTCTGACGAACTTGCTTACCGCGCGCGAAACTTGGACCCAGTCGTTAAGTTTTGGTAGCTCACTCGATATAATCTTTATTGATTTTTCGAAAGCCTTCGATCGCGTCCCTCATGATGGGATGATTAGGTTGTTAGCACACTACGGAGTATCCTCCATGTTATGCAATTGGATTCGTGATTTTTTGGACGGGAGATCATTTCAGGTGAGGGTTGGCAATAGCATGTCTTCTACTAGGTTAGTTAAATCCGGAGTTCCGCAAGGTACAGTCCTTGGTCCCTTGCTTTTTATTATATTTCTCAATGATCTTCTGTTACGCATAAACAGTCCCTGCCTGGCATTCGCAGACGATGTGAAAGTGTGGTGCGATAGCATCTCAGATCCTGATGGCCGGCATCTACAACATGATCTCCAGACAATCTACGACTGGAGCAGTGCTACCGGTATGACCATAAATGTAGATAAGTGCGTTCATATGAAACTCGGAAAATGTAAATCTGATCATGAATTCTATGTAGGATGTTATAAGCTTCACAACATTTCTGTTCATAGAGACCTAGGGATTATTTTGAATAACGACCTTAAAACACGACCGAATACCGATTATATCTACGGTAAAGCCATGAAGGCCTTGTATTGTATTAAGAACACATTTAGTAACCTGCATCCAAAATTATTTAAGCATCTCTACTGTGCGTTAGTCCGTCCGCATGTGGAATACTGCATCGCATCAACTTTTCCATCCACCAAGGCTGAGATGAAAAAGACCGAGGCGTTCCCATCCAATTCGATAAAATTGAGAAATTCGCGTCGCAGAGGTCACTCCCTTACGTTATTTAAATTCCCCCATGGCAAAATAAGGAGTGTGAGTAGGCTTTCCCACCGCGCATTGAATGTTTGGAATTCGCTGCCTGAAGACGTCGTCAATGCTACTAGCAATAGACACTTCAAGAAGATGCTGCTGAAGTGGATTGTGAACTCTAATTTGGATTCGTGGATGTATTTTAATTGATATTTTAAAATGTAATTTGTGAACAGTTGAAACAGCCATTTGCGGCTAGTAACTTGTACACTATAATAATAATAATGTGAAAACTGATTTATTGAGAAATTTACAATGATGATTGTTACTCTCAAATGGGCCGTAATGTTTATAAATGTTTAAACAACAAGTTTTCTCAAGCTATTGTCGTCATCTGCCGATAGGGGTGCCGTCTTGTCGAGCGAGGACACCGGAGGCTCGCAGACACTGCACGAGCTAATCAGAAGGTACCCACTTTCTCAGGTCATTAATAAGAGGGAGTGTTGCCATTGCGAATGCCGCCATCGCCAATGGATCACCTTGCGTGAATCCCTCTTTTGAGATTAAAATCTTGTCTTGCACAGTTAATATAGGGTCTTTCTGGTAGCAGTTCTTCAGCACACGATATATGGCCGGACATACATTCTTAATGTTCGTTAATGCCAATTTGCGATTTATCGCATTGAACGCATTGCTAGCATATATCTGCAACACACAGACATCGTTCGACAATTCAAATGAATTCCTAATAGAGTGAATAACTGATTCTGCTCCGCATCGTTGTGTAGCACACAGTTGTACGCTACCAGCTACTTCGGCGATATCACTTGTCACCGTTGAAAGAATTGCCTTGGCTATTATTCGTCGGCATACTTCTCCCACTCCGATTGGCCGGATTCCCGGCTGTTTGTTCAACGGGACCAGACGACTTGCCGTCAATGCAACAGCGTTATGCGAACTTATTTCTTTTGAGGCCAAACGACATGCAAACTTTGCCAGAGCATCTGCCAATTGTAGAGAATCACGGCCGAATTCATTGAGCATCATACACCAATCTTTGGCATCCATACCTGAAGGTCCACAGCTTCCTTGAACAGTTTTGCTTATAGATTGAATCATTTGCAAATCGATACATTGGAATACCTCTGAATAATGATCACATACCCCTTCCAATGGCATGCTCAGAACTAACGACCGATTAAGTTCTCCAGCCTCTGGGTGTAGAATAGTTAGCTTGTCTCGTACCGTCATATGATTTTCTAGCTTGTCATCCATTTGATGCACCCCATTTCTGATTCCATCCAATGATAACATGCGTACCGCGCTTGTTGTTTTCCCATGTGTCATCAGTTTTATAAAATCCTTATACCACCTCTTCTCAGCATGATTATTTGTATAGTTTCTACTTTTAACCTCCATCCTGCTCTGAATAATCGCTGCTTCACGAAACAAGTTATGATGCTCGTTGTGATGCCACATGCGCAACCTGCGTTCTAGTATCTTGCGAATCATACTGATCTTTTTACTGCCAATATCTTGTCTTATTAATTGACAAAATACTGTAGCGAGTTGAAGTGAATTGTTTTCTGAGTCGTCTGACGTCGCAGCGGATTTGAACAGATCTGCTAGCGTTGCGATAAACTGATGAGTCGCATTGCATCGGGGTAAGCGAAATAAGTTAGGTCGCCATTTGATGCATTCATCAAAAAAATTCTGTGTTTGGCTTCGATTATCGAAATGATTAATTTCATTTTCTTGACTGACAGGGATATACTGAGAGCAGCGTGGTGTATCCTTTTGCAGCAATTGGGCTACTTCAACGTGCACTGGTATATAATCTACATCCTTCTGTATATCACGAGTGTTCTCTCCAAATGTGATTGGCTCCGCATCAGAAGTCAAAGGCATCGTCTGTGGTCCTATATGTACGCAATTGCTACATTCGGGTGCACGGCAATTCGTGCAAGGAATTCCTGTCTTCGCACATCTGCAACCTTTGCACTTTGCAGACGGACCATTGCATCCACAGCACAACCGTCGATCAAACGGTTTTCCTTTCGGCATGTGTTTTTGAGCGAGACGAACCGAAGAATGTATTAGTATAATAAGTTGTGTGTTTAAGATTGATAAAGGAGTTTCGGTGTTCACTATATCGGCTGATCTGGCGATATCGTTAAGTATAGCCACGTACAACACGCTCTTCAAGGCCGATTAATTTAGCAATTTCTTCGATTGTATGTATTTAGGATTGTTGTATTTACTTTAGATTGTATTGTATGTGCGCTCACGTAAATAAAGTTTCGGCCAATTGCCGTCGTACTATTGGCATCATTAGACGATCTTTTGGATCACTAGAGGTATGTAGCTTCAGAATAATATACATGCCCTAATCGAATCTCGCATGTTATACGCATCTCCCGCAGCGTATCCACTTCCGCGCAAGAACATTGTGGCTTACGAATCAATTCTCCGGTCGGCTACTCGTCTTGTCCCCGCTGTCAAAGACCTGCCGTTTGACCAGAAGTTAGAAATTCTAGGTGTTTCAACGGTTAGTGAAAGTTTGGTATAAGCTGATCTTATGCTGGTATGTAGGGCAATTTTATCGCCCACTCATCCCCTCAACTTCATGTTTTGCCTACGCAACTCCGAGCAATTACGTGGACATCGACTAACGCTCAAACATCGTAGAAAAGTCCATCGACACTATCAGGATATTAGAGATCGAGTAATAAACAGTTGGACCAGGCTCCCGTCATCTGCAATTGAATGCCGGTACATCCTAAAATTTCGGCGTGCGTTGAACAGTGACTCGCTCTCATAGGAAGTCGAACCTGATTTGGATTTTTTTGTTTTACTGACATTGTACTTTTTTACATTGAGATCCAGTCAAACGAGCCACCGCTCATCGGCTGTTGTATACACCTTTTTTAATTATTATTCAAATATTTTTACACATTAAAGGTTACCCGCTAATGGGTCAATTCAGTTCCATATGAATAAAAAAATCATGATTGTAATGTGAGAGAACCGGGTGAAATCTAGTAGATCGCGGAGCCCGAAGACTCGCGGATGCTGCACGCACTATCGTGAAGTTGATTTTTCTTCTCAGTTTGGTTATCACCTCGTGGTAATTAAGAGGATTCCCATGAGCTATCTTGCTTGCGATCGTTTTCAGAACAATGTTTGCCTTGTTGCCAATGCCCCCGGATGTAGAGAATACTAGAGGGATGAAACCACTATGTTCAACATTAGTTATACGTTCTTCGTATTTGGCAATTTTCCGTGCCTCATTGTAATCGAAAGCAGATACAGGGATTCTGTTTTGGTAAGATTGAGCATGTTTTGGTAAGATTGAGCATTGTGCTGTTGTATACTAATAATAAATAACTTAATACATTATTAGTTCATACACTTATATGTAATATTCACATGTGATAAATAATTTGTGGAAGAGGGTAGTGTTCAAATGTTAAGTAACACAAACGTCGCAGCATTGTGTCAACATTGTGGTAAGGCAGTATATTTACTTGTCTTTGTTACGCCGTCGCGAGGAAAACGGCGAAACATCACTCGCCATCCGAAACATAGACGGAAATTTTCAAGTTGTCCACACCCGTCCAAAAATTCGATAGCGCTTCATCTCTCCTACGTGTCTTCTCCACTAGACTCTTTCGCCATAGCACACGGTTTCCGCCTCAGACTTCTCAACACTAGATCTATTCTAAATAAATCCGATCTTATCCTCAACCTATTCACCAAGCAATCCTCGTGTGAACGGAGGAGGTGTTTGAATGTGATAAAGGAGGGGGCGCGGCGGACGTCGAGAGGGAGTTGATTCCAGGCGAGTGAGGCGGCGACGAGGAAGGATCGGAGACCGTAGTTGTTGGAGTAATTAGGAACGTGGAGTAAGAGGGTATGACAGGAACGAAGCGATAGCGAGGTGGGTCGAGTATCGTCTAAGAAAGGAAGGTTGATGAACGATGGGGAGCCGACAGCGATTAGACGAAAAGTAACGAGAAGAAGGCGGAGTTTGATGCGGATGTGGATGGTGGGCCAAGGAGAGTTGGGCAAAATATGTGGATGTGTGGTCGAAGCGACGGAGACGAAAGAGCACTCGAACGGCGGTGTTGATTATTCGTTGTAAGGGTAGGATGATGGATTTTGGATAATTGGCGAAAAGGCTGATGCAGTAATCGATTTTAGGGAAAAGAAGCGATGAAAGAAGAGACATACAAGAACGGAAGTCGATGAGGGAGCGGATACGGCGGATGTTACGGAGAATTAAGTAAATATTGTAAACAAGCAGACGATGCCCGTGCTATGTCAACACTAATCAGTCGCTTGATCTTAATAGCACGCACTGCGTACGTGCGCGGGGAATATTTTGGCATTAGTGTAGCCATTGTTTGAAGCATACGATTTGCTCTTAACCCGATTCTTCCGGACGTTAAGAAGGTCAAATCTTGCATGTTCTAAAAATGACACCCTCTCACTGTAGAGGGCGTCACTGTAGAAATTGTTCTCATTGTAGCAATTTTTGGTTGCTTATTCGAACGTCGATAGTTCGGGACGAGTTGCGTATGATTGAGCATTATTATTTAAAATACACATCGAAAAACGTTCGCTCAGATCTGTTACCGCATAGCCCTTGACATACTACATCCAGCGAGCTTCCGGTTCTTTGGAAGTTGTGGCTTGCCCGAATAACAGATTCTACTCCACTGTATTCAAATGTGGTTTAATTCCAACTCCGTGGTAGATTTATGATAAAACATCGTCAACGATGTCTCGTACTGCATTATGCCGCATCGTAGGTAGACAACCCCATTGGCACATAATGTATGCATAATATTCCCATCTGCCCATATATACACGTTGAATTGTGTAAATCACTAGGTGTCAAACCATATCGAATACATATCGCGTGTGAGAATTCGTCAGAATTCATATGCTAATTCTTTCTACGAACTGGAGTAGCGGTAAGCCACGCTGATGCCCCAGCTGTAGTAGCGTGTTTGATAAATCTTTTACGTGTTTGTAATAACGCTTCTATGACATCTATTATATTCTTTAATTCCATATTTTGGATAGTTGATAACGTGTTCACAACTGATCGTTGTTGCTTACATAACTACTCTCCATTCAATTCTGATGTGAGTGTCTCGCATATAAGCTGAGAGCATGTGTACTCCAAGTTTGCAAAAGTAGGAATCATGATACAAATTTCACCGAGGATAAAATTGTACGTCATTATTAGGAACAGTTCTTCTTAGAGCCGTTGTTTTAAGATAGCTGGAATAAACTTATTGTGGATTGCCTCGTTTAAGTCAGACATTAAGTTGCTAATTCTGAGAACTGCCTTCGGTAAGTGTATGCATTTCCACTGTATTGATTGAGTTAATCCATCATATGCAACATGGTATCAACATTCGTTACTTCAACCAAACGATTTATTAAAGACTCCCATTGATAAAAGCGCGATCGAACGAATATTATGATAAAGTCTAGCGTACCAATACGCACGCCCAATATTTCAATCCTATCGGATTGCTTCGTTATCTCTCTCAAATTTTCGGTGATCACATGTTTTCCTTTACGAAAAAGTATCTGCGTTTTTTTGGCATTAGCATGATAACCACCATACAAAGGGCCAACATTTGTTAGCAGCTCTCATGCTGTACAGAGATCTTCCTGTAAACAAATGAAATTAGCATCAGCTGCGTACAATCGTTCTTAAATAGCTGGTACATGTTCTTGGATTAAAGAAATCAAAGGTATTGAGGTCATTGTAAATGCTACTATTGTTTATGGTTCCCACTGAGTTATCCGAGGTAATTACCTCGGATAACTCAGTGGGATTTAACTCAGTGTAATTACCTCAGTGGGATTATCCGAGGTAATCCCTCAGACAACCACAGACTTTTCCACCAAGTGTAAACAGGACATCACCGGCATACATATTACGTAGAACATAAAAAAGAGGTGGACACACATACTGGATATTATGCAAGGCGATTTTTCGGTTAACTCTGTTAAATGCATTTGTGGCGTCAACAGCCGTGATGCACATATCGTCACCTGCAACGAATTATTTTCTTACGCAATCAACAGCAAAATCAATATCGCTACGATGAGAAACGCATAATTGTACGGTTACAGCGATATCTCGGATATTGTTACGATTACCTCTAGAATACCTTACATATGATTCTCCTGGCAACATCCTCTATGACAATAAATCAAATTACTTTACTATTTTTGTATAGGGCAACAAGATGACATGCATTTAAGACATATAACAGACTAGTTGATACTTTTTGAGATACAATAACAAAGGCTAACTTCGCAAGAGAGTTAACCACTTCGATCGAATGATGAACGAATTGTGTCAACATGCTCTTCCACACTTTGCATCGAGACCTGGTAGACCCGCATTTCCTTTCGCCTTTTCGCTTCTTTAAATATATAGGCATCATATATGACCAAAAATATCGACCTTAAATATGTAATTATTATTTTTGGATATAAATAGACTTTAAAGAGTAAGTAGATAGCAAGGATGTTTTAGAAATGAATATGCAACAGGATATACCCTATTATAAATTATGTGCATTCATATCTAAAAACAATGTTTGTTATTTAACTTTTTTTATAATTATCAGTATAATGATGGTTATCTATTTTGAACACCGGTATCACTACTGCACACTTCTATTCAGAAAGCATTTACATTCTATACTAATATGAGATACTTGCGGTATGAAGATACCAATATGAGATATATACCAATATGAGATACCAATATGAGATACTATACCAATATGAGATACTTGCGGTGTCTGAAGATGAGGTATCTTGCCTTCTTATTTCGTTAACTTGTAAGTCCTCTCCTGCCGATCCCATCCCTACTCGAATTCTCAAATTGTTGTCAACAGACTTCACACCTTTCCTTATCAGCCTCTTTAACTCGTCAATAGTGAATGGAATATTTCCTGTTCTTTGGAAAACGCCCATTGTTCGTCCCCTACTTAAAACCCCTCTCTTGACCCCTCTCTTCCTTCATCTTATCACCCAATATCAATTCTACCAACCTTATCTAAAATTCTTGAACACCTTGTCTTAGATCAGATAAACAAGTATCTCTCTTCATCGCAGCTCTACCCTTCTTTTCAATCTGCTTTCCGCTCCAATCATTCCACCGAACTAGCATGTCATAAAGTATTTTCTGATCTGCTCTCCGCTCGTGACAAAGGACTGTGTAGTGTGGTAATATCGCTCGATCTTTCATCTGCATTCGACATTGTCGATCATGAAATCCTGCTTTTTCGTCTTCGCTATCACTATGGTTTCTCTTCGTCCACCTTGGCTTGGTTCTCTTCGTATCTCTTCGATCGATCATTTTCCGTCCATTCTAATTCAATGTGTTCTCCTCTATCTTCTCTCTCTTGTTGTGTACCTCAAGGTTCTGTACTTGGCCCTATTCTATTTACGCTTCTTCTTGGAGATTTATCTTGTATAACTAGTAAATTCTGCTTCAGGGTAATGCAGTACGCTGATGATATACTTCTTTATTCTCATTCGTCTCCTCATTCCCTAAGCCAACTTTTCGTATCCGCATCTAATTGTCTTCGTGCTCTATCCGAACATCTAATTTCTTTGCGCATGTCTCTAAATCCTACCAAATCTAAAGTGTTATGGATTTTTCCCTCCACTGTTTCTGTTATTCCTCCATCTCTGTATCTTCAGACCTCAATTATTCCTGTTGTAGATAAACTAGTATTTCTAGGTATTTACTTCGACAATAACCTGCATCTCGATCCCTTCATTCGTAATAAAACTAGGTCTTCAAATATTCTTCTCCGTGATATTCGTCTCGTCAGAAATTCTCTAGATTTTAGTTCTTGTAAATCTCTTATCTCCTCCCTTCTTTTCCCACGTATTGATTACTGTCTTAGCCTTCTCGTCTTCTCTTCAAAGTCATTCCTTAAACCTCTTCAACGCCTCATTAACACTGCGGTGCGCATCCTTTTTCGACTTCGTAAATTCGATCATATATCTTCCTATTTATCAAAACTTGGATTGCTAAGTATTGAACATCGCGTTCGTTTTCGTCTGCTTTGCCTGACTTATCGCCTTCTCCATGGTAATTCTCCTTCTTATCTTTATCTGCCAACTCTAAGTGAATCTCGCTATCTTTCTACTCACCTACGTTCCTGTGATTCTCTTCTGCTACACGTACCTATTCACTCAACCAACTTCGGCCGTCGATCCCTACATATCGCTGCTTCTCTCCTTTGGAATTCCTTACCTAATCATCTGCGATCATCATCCTCACTCCGATTTTTCAAAAAGCAGCTAAAATCGATGCTACTAAACGATTAACTTTTTTTTATCTGTTTCGCTTTTGTGGGCTTGTAAGCACACAGTCTGTGTGCATTTGCCACATTAAAAAAAACTTTCAAATATGCCTAAAACAAGCTAGTGACTGAAGGAGTCAAATGTTGATTTAAAAATTTGAGTACATATGGATGAATGTCATCGGGGCCTGGAGAAGATGAAGACGATAATTGTGATAATCTGCGGAACACGTCCTTCTCGCTTATTATAATGTTAGCACTATAACAATAAGGGAAGCTGATGCTCCGAAAGCTATCACATACATTAGAACTAGCATTGCATAGATCAAATGGATTAGCAAATTTATTAGCAATGTATGATGGGGAATTAAGCAACTTTCTGTTCGAGGATAATCTAGTGATTTCAAAATAAGAACGTGCACCTTGACGAACAAATGACCTAAAACGTTTGGGAGAGCTACTTAAATATTGCACAATTTGGCTCTCATACTCCATACGCTTCAGCACTCTGAGCCGTTTATATGTATTGCGAGCAAGTTTGACTTTTGGGATCAAATTACTTTTATGTCGACATTTCATGAACAAATCGTTGGGTTTCTTTAGAGCTTCACAGATCCTACTGTTTGAAGCCATGTAGGTTACCTGCGAACATTTGTTAGAATTAATCCGTTTGGAGCAAAATCATCAGATATCCGAATGAGTAAATCTCGAATGAAACGCCAACGTTCCTGGTTACCAACATTGCCATACAAAAAGTTGAGCGAGGACGCAAGCTGTTGTAACGCATCCACATCAGCATAATACCATGGCATCTTCGTCAGTGGAGATTCAGCATCGGTATCACTAATATCGGATGCAAGAGTCAGCCTAAAGAGCAAATCACAGTGATCATTGGAACCTAAAAGAGAATTGTGCGATATATTACACACCTGACAATCTCTTTGAGAAAATACACGATTTAGTTTAGAGGACAATCCATCAGTAACAAAGCTAGTAGGCTCAGATGTGTGCTAAATGAGTAATAGATGACATACAAGAACTCATATGCTTCTTATCGTCACGGAGACAGTTACCAACAATGTTGTTGCCTTCTTTGTCGATCACCAGAATCGGTAAATTAAAATCACTAAATAAAAAGAAAGGTGATTGCTCGTGCCACATGCTCTAGTTAGAATGTGCATCAGCTCATTATCTAAAACAGAAGATCTATGTGTTCGATAAACTCCAAACGAAAGGCGAAGATTGGATATAACTAGATCGACTATAAGACACTCGCATGTTCCTCCCTGATTCAAATATCTCACTATGTTGCTAATCACGCCCATCTGGACATACATAGCATTCTCTTGGGAGATAATCTATCCGAACGTATCAAATGATAATTGATATTGCGCTACTAAGAATACCATATGTAACCACGTCTCTGAAACAGCTAAAAGTCTATATACTCAGAATGCGTCCAAACTCTTACATCCTCAATATTCGAGATTAAGTTGTGAATATTGATGTAGCCTGATACAGGAACACGTGAAACCATTGTAACTCAAAAACTTGCAATTACAAACGGGATCAAACAATCAAAGCTAATGATACTGATCCCGTCATAAGCGGACTCCAACGCATAAACAGCTTTCTCCGGACAACTCGAAAATCCTGAATTACAAGCTTATCTTATCCATCAGAAATGCGACGATTTAATTAATTTCCTCAGAATTTATCTTTACTGCATTAAATAATCGGGACGGATACGAACTTGTTCACAACTCAACTTGTTGGAAACACACATTACGAATCGAGCCTGCTCATTAGTTTAGAATATCACAATCAACAACCGTTGAAAATCAAATTGCTTAACTAAACGATATAGGCCAAGTACCTTAATTAATCTAACTATATCACGGCTCGATAGTCACGGTTAGATACATGATAGTCAATAATGCCGGATTCCGGCTCGAGCATCAATCCATTTTATTAACAAAGTTTGAGCATATAACTGTTAAATAAACATACCATATGATACCAATTCTTTCGTCGAAGTAAATTCACTAATCATTGACGGATGTTGATTGCATTTAGATCGTTGATGGTTATGGTTATTTAGACTTATTGCATTAAGATCATTGAGATAAGTAGGCGTATAAAACAATTTGATGATAACCATATTGTATGAAATGATCTCAACATGAATTGAACCTTACATATATTTGCGTGCACTTGATTTAAAGTTTGTATATTGTTTTTGTATTCACATGAGCAGAATAGTTTTCGTCTAGACTTATGCACAAGACTAGTGAGTTAAATTATTAGATGTGAATACACCTGCTTTCAGATATTGGATATATTACTTGATAAATATTAATTACGTATATTTTTTATAAACATTTTTATCACTAGAATACATCTAACTAACTAATCGGGTAATATATAATGTAATCAATCGGAATAAAAACTGACTACATTTTATAGCATTAATTGCTAAAAGCGTTAACTGCAGACCTTAAAATATATTTAACAGAAATTCAATGAAAATGCATATCGCATTTTTATATTTACTGAAAGTATCATATATTGATTGAATCAGATGGTCCCGCGATCGTATTTTACCAATTCTTTTACAATTTTAGCGTCAAACTTAACAGTAATCTTTTGCATACTATCACGTTTCCTATATACTAGGCTCAAATGGGAACAGCTGGGTTAATGCAACGTATTTTTTCTGCTGAATTTATCGGTTACTGTTGTTGCTTTTGCTATTTTAAAACACTTGCAATTCTGAAATACTTACAATCAAAGTAAAGGCTATTTTTATTTCCGAATGAAACTTAGTTTCGTCCTGTTAACGATTTTTTAAAATAAAAATGACAAATTAAATCAGCTAACTGAGTCTACGTATTTAATATAATTATAAAATAAACAAAACATAATGTGGAATAATAATTTTCGATACATCACTTGAAATATCATTTCAGAACAATTTCAAAAGTCAAAGTAAATCTAACGTTAAACTAGATAGTAGTTTAAAAATAATAGTTTTAAAAAATAATTTTTGATTTTTTACTTGGAAACTTAACTTATGGTTTGCTTTATAAAGTTAACTTATATTAATTTGGCAAATTATTGTGAATAAATATAATTTATATTTTAGTGATTGTTGTCCAGACGCTGCAGTCGTGTATCGAGCACTGTACTTGCAGTTGTCCATAGTTGGTGTCAATCTTGAGATATCTCAAATCCTTGATATCTCAAGAATTTGAGATATCATAGGGAAATTCATAAATATTCAATAAAATTTAAATCATAACGCATTTATTTTTGTTTATATATTTTTATATCCATATTTTTATATAAAATTAAAAAATCACATCCATGATCAGTTTTCTTTATAATGATAAAATATATATAATTATTATCAATTATAAATATTATTAATAATAAATATTATCTAATGAATACTATCTAATATAATAAATTATTTTAATAAATAAGCTAATTTTTTCATAACACTTGATTTTTATTTTAAATGTTAATAAGAAAATTATATTGTTATACAAATATAAATTGTATAAAATATAAATTGTATTGTCGGTCTAAGACCGACACCAACTATGGAAAACTGTAAGTACAGTGCTCGATACACGACTGCAGCGTCTGGACAACAATCACCTGCGACAAGAATAAGGCTAAAGAAGACTTCGTATGTGGTTTTTGTGCCAACAAACTAATCTGCAACCTTTCCAATAAGCACATATCAACATCCAACACGTCAACTCAAACTACCCCCGTCGTTTCTAATGTCCTTTCTCCACCCACCGACCCTGCCACCATATACACTTCCCATTCCATGTCGTCTTCACTCCCCGACACCCCACGTCCCGTCCTTCCCGTATCGTTTCTCAATAACTTGCATTCATCAATCAAAATCACCTCCACAAACCTCAGCTATCCTTCCACTCATAACCTTTCCTCACATCGCTTGCCACCCTCTTTATTATCATTATCCTCTATGTCTCCCGTCGTCAAACCAAATCCCTCCAAATCATCAACTGCTAGCTCTTCTATCGTGATCTCACCTACTCACGTCAGTCGTCCTCCTTTACGGAAGCGCTTTCCTTCTCGCGATCGTTGCGTCATTGTCACTAATATCACGCCTTCCAACTCCTTATCTCCACAAGCACGTCTGGACCACGATGTTTCCACTTTCAGATCCATCCTCTCGTCTATTGTTCCTGCGGATAAATCATCCTTTTTCAAGGACATTTCTCCTGTCGCATTCATCCGTCTAAACAAATCTTCTCACTCTAATCCTTCCCAGCCCCCTCTCCTAAAAATTGTTTTCAAGCATCGTTCTCACGCGTCTTCTGTACTCTCTTAACGATTCAAACTCATGTCATCTTCAAACACTCGAATTTTCCCCGATCGTGCCCCTTCTGAAATCGCTCAAATCTCTTCAGCCCGCATCGAAAAACGCCGTCGCGAGGAAAACGGCGAAACATCACTCGCCATCCGAAACATAGACGGAAATTTTCAAGTTGTCCACACCCGTCCAAAAATTCGATGGCGCTTCATCTCTCCTACGTGTCTTCTCCACTAGAGTCTTTCGCCACAACACATAGTTTCGCCTCGGTCTCCTCAACACTAGATATATTCTCAATAAATGCGATCTTAACATCAACCAATTCACCAAGCAATCCATCGATCTCTTCTGCCTCACCAAATCATGGCACTCAGATTCCGACGACCTTTCCATTCGCCGTCTGCTCTCTGCAGGTTGCTCCCTAGTCGAATCCGCCCGCCCCCTAAGCTTATACCCTTCTAAATTCTCTAATCATGGCGGCATCGTCGCATTCGCGCGTCACCCCGCGTCTCTTCGCAAAATCAATCCCCCTTTCAGTCCTTGCTCTTTTGAATTGCTCACTTGTCGTTATTCTAACCCGATCACTCTAGATCTCGCCATTGTATACCGTCCTGGTTCATCAGCTCCTACAGCCTTATTTTTTAACGAACTCGCTGACCTCCTTTCTCATTGTTCTTTGTCCTCAATCCCTTCACTCGTTCTAGGCGACTTCAACATCCGCCTAGACCGCCCCTCTTCCACGGATTCCATCCGGTTCATCAACATTCTATCCAACTACAATTACAAACTAATCTCCACTGCCCCCACACATATACTTGGTGGGGCACTCGACATCATCGCTGTCCCCGATCATTTTGCTGCCTACACCTCACTGTCCATCTCTGATCCTGGTCTATCCGATCACTTTCTTATCACCCTTGATCTCACTCGCAACCACACCTCTCCTCACACACACTTACAATCCTACGTCGCCCTTGGAGAAATCTTGACCTCTCCCTTCTCCGCTCTGCCTTACTCAAATCATATATATCATTACCCACAATAACATATTTATCTCCTCACGATCTCGCCTTTCTTTTCGACTCTGAACTCACATCCACTCTCGATATTCTCTTGCACGTCAAGTCTCACCCACACCAACGCTTGCACCGTGCCCCATAGTTTGACATCCAATGCATACTCTCAAAGCGTAGACTCCGTTATGCTTTTCGAGCCTATCACCGCTCTCTCATGCGTGATTTCCGCTCGATCACTCCGTCTTTCAGTGATTCCTATCTTGCTCTTCGCCAGTCTCATCTCAACCTACTACGTACCAAATGCAACTCTTTCTGACAGCATAAAATCATCACTTCATTCAACTCTAAGACTCTCTGGCATACTTTTAACTCAATCCTTACTCGCTCCTCTTCGCCGTGCAACATCAATGCCAATGATTATTCGTCATTTCTCCAGACTAAAGTATCCATGTTGCTCTCTCACTCCGCCTACTTATCGTAACTTTTCGTCTCATCGCTGTCGGCTCCCCATCGTTCATCAGCCTTCCTTTCTTAGACGACACTCGCCCCACCTTGCTATCGCTGCGTTCCCGTAATTCCCTCTTACTCCACGTTCCCAATTACTCCAACAACTACGGTCTCCGATCCTTCCTCGTCGCCGCCTCACTCTCCTGGAATCAACTCCCTCTCGACGTCCGCCGCACCCCCTCCTTTATCACATTCAAACACCTCCTCCGTTCACACCTACTCGACACCTGATTTACAGTTTTGTTTTGTTGTGGTCATGTAAGCGTACGCTGGCACGCATTTGCCACGTTAAAATAAATCTTTTTTTATATAATTTTTTATTATTTATAAGTACTCATCTTATTTATAAGTATTCATCTTTTTATATATAATAATACAAATTTATTTAATGTGGCAAATGCGTACAAGCTGCACGCTTACAAGTCCACTAACAAAAATGAAAAAGTCAAGCAGATAAATTGTTTAAATGGGATCGGATTTGGCGTTTGAAGCACGGCAGGGAAGTTGATTGGCGTATATGAATGGGCAGATGATTCCACGATAGATAAGTAGCCACCAAGAAGGAGCGGAAGCCAAAAGAGGTAGAATAGTTTGGGACATGTAAAAGAAGGGAATTACAGGAACGCAAAGAACAGTAAACAGGACGAGAATTATCAAGAAAAGGAAGGTTGAGAAATGAAGGAGTATGAGAAGTTATAAGGCGGAAAGCAACGATAAGAAGACGAATTTGAACACGACAATAAATTGTAGGCAAATCAAGAGAAGCAAGATGGTAGGATGTATGATCAAAATGACGAAGACGGAGGAGAATTCGGACGGCTGCGTTGACGATGCGTTGTAGAGGAAGAAGAGTGGATTTAGGTGAGTTGGAAAATAGACTAAGACAATAATCGAGTCTAGAAAAAAGGAGAGAAGATATTAGAGTCATACAAGAAGGGAAATCGATCAATCTACGAACTTGACGGAGGTTGCGGAGTATCAAGGTAGATGAGCGTACTTTATCTCTAACGAAAGGTTTAAGTGAAAGTCGGTTGTCAAAATGGAAGCCTAGGAAAACGAGATTATCAACGATAGGAAAAATTGTAGAATTTAATGATACGGAGGGAGGTTCGAAGCCGAGGCGTTGAGGTAGGATCCACATAATTTTGGATATATCAGGATTCAGAGATAGGCAAAGGGAAGAAAGATTATTGGAAATTGAGACAAGAGAGTCGGAAGCAGAAACACTAAGATCGTGAATACGATAAACAGGTGCATGATCATAGATGAGAATGTCATCAGCATATTGCATAACATGGAAGTTAAATTTATGAGAAATCGAAGACAAATCACCGAGAAGAAGAGAGAAAGGCATAGGGCCTAATACGGAGCCTTGTGGAACACCGGACGGAATGGACGAAGGATGGGAGAGAGAAGAGTTAGAATATACGCGAAATGTACGGTTTGATAGATATGAAGAAAACCATGATACAGTGGGTAAAGAGAAGCCATAATCATGACGAAGGTGATGGAGAAGAATCGAGTGATCGACAATGTCAAAAGCAGACGATAGATCAAGAGAAACTATGACACTACATAATTTATGATCACGCGATGTGAGAAAGTCGTTATAAACTTTAAGACATGCAATTTCGGTAGAGTAATTATAGCGAAAAGCGGCTTGGGAGGGAGGAAATAAGTTAGATGAAAAGGAATATATATATTAACTTGCTTAAGAACAAGACGCTCAAGGAGTTTAGAGAGAGTTGGGAGAAGTGAAATAGGACGGTACGAAGATGGTAGTGAAGAGTCGAGAGATTGCTTTTTGATGAGAGGACGAACAGTGGCGCATTTCCAGATGGAAGGAAATGTACGGCTACGGATGGACGAGTTGAATAATGTGGTTAGGAAGGGTAAGATAGAGGAGCAGATATTTTTAAGCAAGTGAGTGGGAATTGGATCAGAAGGAGAGGTTTTATTAGGTAATGACAGCAGAACCGAAGAAACTTCATAAGACGAAGCGGGAAGAAGGTGGAATAGTTCTGGGAGGGAGGTATTTAAAGATAAGAGTGGGTACAAGGGGCTATGGGTAGTAGGGAAAGTAAATTAGATAGCTTAGTTTGTAGATAAGAAGAAAATTCATCAGGATTTATATTACAAGGGGTAGATGATCGTGAAAGAATTGAGTTTAAGATTTTCCAATGAGATTTAGAGTTGGAAGATGACTCGAGTTGATTTCGCCAAAAGAGAGTGTGATTGGGTATGAATAATGCATCTTCATTAGAAAATAATTGAAATTGTTTTATTATATTTTGCTATTTGCCACCTTCCACTACTTAAATTGTACATGTGGGATAATCTACTTAGACAGATTATACAAAATATTAAATAATATTAAATAAATATTTTAACGTCTTACAGATGACTGATTCGACTAACTGGATATCATTAGCTAGAACTATAACGTCGGACGAAGACGCGGTTCAATTTCTCGAAGAACCCGGAGTCATTCCCTTGGAAAAGGTCATTCTCCTTGCATATTGCTGGACAAACCAGTTAACCAGCATCAAATTTTGTAAAGACGAGTTGGGCCTGAGCCAAGAAACGGCTGTAGATTTTCAAAACCATTTTCGAGAACTGTGCGCTTTTGACTTTTTGCGTAACCCTTCATTTATTAGCGGCGATGGACTCGCAGTTGAAGTCGACGAGACCATGTAAAGCCGTCGCAAATACAACCGCGGGAAGGTGTACCCACAACAATGGGTGTTCGGGGGTATTTGCCGCGAAACTAAGGAGGTCTTTCTCGTTGCTGTGGATAATCGTACAGCTGAAACATTTAAAGCGTGTATTAAGGCGTTCATACAACCTGGTAGCATTATTCTGTCAGATATGTGGAAGGGTTACAGCAGGCTAGATTCAATGGACGGTTACAATTTTCAGCATTACACTGTTAATCACAGTGAGGAATTTGTATCGAAAGAGGGCCACCACACACAGACAGTGAAAAGCACGTGGAATCAGCTAAAAAGACGGAACAAGCTGGAATGTGGAACACATAGACAAATGCTGGATTCCTATCTAGTTGAATTTCTATGGCGACACATGAATCGCGGACAAAACTTATTTGAAAAATTTTTCACTCTCATTCGAGATTTTGCTGTAATGTAATTATTTTAAAGAATAACATATTTATCATTTGGAATCATTATTTTGTTAACGAATGGGGGAGAGGTAAATAGCAAAATATAATAAAACAATTTCAATCATTTTCTAATGAAGATGCATTATTCATACCCAATCACAACTAAAGTATCGAGATGTATCAGATATATTTTATGTAAATATTTTGAGCAATATACTCTGATATTGGTTATAAAATTTTAAAATTATTTTTTTAAATAATACTTCCAAATATTTTTAAAAAAATGTAAAATTGAATATCGTCAAATATTTAAGAGCATGACTGATCAAATTATAGTATGTTATATAGAATAAAAATTAGTTTATAATAGCAATACAAAAGTTTGTATTTGTGCTTAAAAATTTTGAGATTTTTTAATTTTAATTTACTTTTTTGACGAAAAATTAAAAATGTTACACTAAGCCATTCAATGCAGTGGCAGCGCGATACTGACTTATTAATCACACACAACAAGCAAACGAGACAGTTAGACTATTTACGAGAATTGCGAGGATTGGCGTATCAAATGCAAAAGTGTTACGGCTGTGCAAGCAAAAGAAAAAGCAGTACTTAACGCACTTGTTGCAGAGATGAGTTCAAAGCACATTCGTCAATAACTTCTTGAGTATACCGACCTGACGCTTGATAAAGCTATTGAATTAAATCAGCTAACTGAGTCTACGTATTTAATATAATTATAAAATAAACAAAACATAATAATGCTAAATCAAAATTTAATAATTAAATAATAAAATTAATAATTGTTTTTAGATTTTCTATAATTTAAATCAAGTTAAAAAAAATGAAATTTAAAATAAACGTCATTTTTATGAATTGACTAATAAATAACAGACGTTGTATCAGAATAAGAATTAGAGGTCATCAGGAGGAACTGCTATGCTATCAGGTTTCGGCCTCCTAACTCCTTCTACCCAACATAGCAGCGGGGCCAAATACATGCTAATGATGTATTTCCTCTGATAAAACTATCTAGTATCTTATTCTAATACAAAGTATATTATTTATTATCCATCCATAAAAATTTGCCACTTAAGAGTTTAAATTTATTCTTTATATTATTGTGTTGATTTATATATTTTACTATTTTCTGCTTGATGTTATTTTTATAGTAACCTAGTTTAAAATATGTATCTATTAAATTATTTAAATGATTTTGAAGAAAGCCAATATCATTACATATTGTTGCAATTCTTAAAATTTCATTATTTAATGTATTATATTTTATATTATATGGTATGCATGAATGCTCATGCAAAAATATGTTTCTTGTAAATTTAAATATGTCATCTTTACGATATAAATTAATAGTAGTTTTAGTTAATGTTAATTTAATGTTCATATCTAGATATACACCTTCTTTATCATTAATATTGGTTTTGTTAAGAATAAGGCTTTCTGGATAAATGTGCTCACTAATTGAATAAAAATTATTAGAATTAAATACACATATATCATCAATGTATCGAAACATATATTTCATATATTTATATTGTTTAGATTTAGTTTTTACACAGTTATGAACAAATTCATATTCTATAAAGCTTAAAAACAAGTCAGCTATAATTGGGCTACTATTACCACCCATTGGAACACCTTTTACTTGTCTAAATATAGATGTCCCTACTTTTAAATAATTTTGATTTATCAAAATATTTAAGGATTCTATTAATTCAATTTTATCCATATATTTATATTTACTTGATGGTTTAATTTTTGTTAGATAGGCGTTATAATTATTATAACATATATATGTATATCTTTTTCCGAATATAAGATTAATTAATTTTTCTAATGCATCTTTAATATCTACTAAATCTAGATTTGTATAAAGCGTACTAAAATCGTATGTATTTATATTTTGAAAATTTATTCCTTTTGTCTGTTCTAAAAATTCTTTTGTAGAATTAATACTGAAATAGTGTTTTATACCAGTATTAATTTCGATTACCTTACAATATTTTTTAAAGTGTGCTTTAATTACTTTAAGTATTTTATTCATATAGACAGAAAGTGATTTTAATGTACATTTAAACGCACTACATATGAACCTAGGTTTTATTGGATTTTTATGTAATTTTGGATTCCAATATAATGTAGGTATAGTTTTATTATCTGATTCAACCTTTATACCCTTTTTATCCATTTGTGATAATCTAACATGTAATCATATTGTATAACTATATTCTAGATTGTTGAATAAAGCCTTATTTGGTTTATCATTACAATTTATTCAACAATTGTGTATATTATGTTGGATCAATGAACTCGGATTTTCAACAATTGACGTCCAACGTTTCCATGGATAAACTTCTTATACCTCAACCTTTCAATCTGGATCCAGACACATCAGATTGTCAAGACGAATGGATTCACTGGCGCCAAAAGCTACAAAATTTTTTCTCGTTGCAAGTCACAGTAACAGATGACCAGAAACGATTTGTACTCATTAACTTACTGTCATCAAGACTTTACTTACTGATCAAAGATTCTAGAACATTCGACTCAGCCTTAAATATACTCGATAAGCAATTTCAGAAGCCAGTTAACGCGGTTTTTAATAGATTTCAACTGCATACTTGTCGTCAAGATAAAACGATGAATATCCAGCAATATGTGAGAAAACTTGAAGAGTTGGCAACAAAGTGTAATTTTGAAGATGTCGATGCCGCAACTAACCGTCGAAGCCATATCATTGACGCCCTCGTCCATGGTCTACTAAATTCTTATATACGTGAGAGGATACTCGAATCGAATAAAACTGACTTCGATGAAATTGTTTTAATGGCATCATCTCTAGAGGCCGCACAACAACAAGCAGCCGTTTTTACTTCAAATGACGAGACAAGATCAATGCTAGCATCGGTTTCAGCGGACAACAATAACGAACCCTCCCATTCCGAATTCGATGATGACAAATCGATTAACGCAGCCTTGCGAAACAAAATTACCAAACGCTGTTACTTTTGCGGTAATCATTATCACCCCCGCAGTAAGTGTCCTGCAAGAGACGTTACTTGCAACATTTGTTCTAAACATGGTCATTTTGCCAAAGTCTGTCAATCAAAATTAAAATTTTCCACCTCGACTTCATCGGCGTTATGTTCCATGTCCAACTTAGAGGATCCAAGTTCATTGACTTCCATTACAATCAATGGTCAACAAATCGAATGTCTTCTAGATACGGGCAGTTCAGAAAATTTCATTGACACGAATATCGCACATAAATTACAACTGACAACCACATCTTGCTGTAAAACAGTTTATATGGCGTCCTCCTCCTCTTGGGCCACAATTACAAAACAGTGCACAACAAACATTGAGTTGAATAAAAATACTTATCCACGCTGCCGCTTTTCATTGTTGTCGTCATTATGCGCTGATGCCATATTAGGCAGAGAATTCATGAAGGAACATGAATTCATAACGTTCCCATTCGGTGGAAATTTGCCTGGACTAACTCTCGCTAACATATCTCCAGCATCTGCCATAAAAATCCAGCCATTAACACTTTTTCCGAATTTGCCGAAACATCTCATTCCAGTTGCCACGAAATCAAGAAGACAGACACTATCAAACGCCGAGTTTATTCGAAGCCAAGTAGCTAACTTACTCAAATCCGGCATTATTCGAGAAAGCAGATCGCCTTGGCGCTCACAGGTTCTTGTTGTTACAAATAGGAATGGTAGACAGAGAATGGTTGTCGACTACTCGCAAACTATTAACCGATTCACATCTTTGGATGCCTACCCTCTTCCTAATATCGATGACCTCATTTCGAAGATTGCAACACATTCCGTGTTTTCGACGCTCGATCTTTCCAGTGCTTACTATCAGATTCCATTGCTGGAGGAAGATAAAAAATACACGGCTTTCGAAGCATCAGGACGTTTGTACGAATTCCAGCGAATTCCTTTTGGGCTTACAAATGCTGTTTCTGCTTTCCAACGAATCATGAATAACCTCATCGAACACTATCAACTTGAAGGAGTATTTGCTTACTTAGATGACATCATCGTGTGTGGAAATAGCACTGATGAACACGACAAAAGACTAGATCGTCTAACGACCATCGCTAATCAGCTCAACATCAAATTCTCTCCGGAAAAGTCGCGTTTGGGCAAGACACAACTCAATTTTTTGGGCTACCATATTCGACATGGTTGCATCAAACCTGACACTGAAAGAATTAAGCCATTTCTTACTTACCCGATTCCGGAAAATCACACTTCACTACAGAGACTCCTCGGTATGCTCGCTTACTATTCGAGGTGGATCCCTTCTTTCTCGGCAAAGATACGCCCACTGGTAGAATCGAAAGATTTTCCCCTCGATCGTGCTGTCATCCGACAGATAGAAGAAATAAAGTCGGAAATCTCGAATTCATTTTTATGTGCTTACAATCCGGATCTTTCCTTGACTGTTGAAACTGACGCCTCATATTCATCTATCGGCGCGGTGCTCAGTCAAAACAACTGCCCCGTCGCCTTCTATTCACGATCCTTGCCTAAAACAGCGTTGCGACAGTCGAGTGTGGAAAAGGAGGCTTACGCGATTGTGGAAGCTCTTAAATATTGGAAGCATTTCCTGCTAGGACGCTATTTCATTGTCAAAACCGATCAGAGGTCAGTGTCATTTATGTTTGATCAAAAACTGTCGAATCGCATAAAAAGTGACAAAATCGCTCGATGGAGAATTGAACTTGCACCTTACAATTTTGGCATTGAATACCGGCCCGGACAATCAAATAAAGCTGCTGACGCAATGTCTAGGATAACATGTTCGTCTTGCAAAACAGTTAATGATCTTAAGATCTTGCATAATTCATTGTGTCATCCGGGTGTCAGTCGATTACTTCACTACGTTCGTTCGCATGAGTTACCTTTTGACAAAAGTGACGTTGCGGACGTTGTCTCTTCGTGTCAAATTTGCGCCGAATTGAAGCCTCGATACGCTAGACCAGAAACAGCACATGTCATCAAGGCTACGCATCCATTTGAACGGCTAAGCATTGACTTTAAAGGCCCATTGACATCAACTACAGAAAACAAATATCTCCTTTGTGTCGTTGACGAATATTCTCGCTTTCCGTTCGCCATACCGTGTAAGGATACATCTTCTATATCAGTCATCAATTGCCTGAATCAAATCTTCAGTGTTTTTGGTTACCCAGCCAACGTTCACAGTGACCAAGCAACATGTTTTCAATCCAACGAATTCCGAACGTATCTAAATTCTCGCGGTATTAGCTGCACCCGCAGTTCGTGCTACAACCCACGTGGTAACGGACAGGCCGAACGATTCGTTGGAATAATCTGGAAGACAACCCAACTCGCCCTCAAAACTCACAGGAAAACACTGGCGGAATGGGAATTTGTTCTGCCATTGGTTTTGTCATCTTTGCGCAGCTTACTGTGTACCGCGATAGGGGAGACTCCACATCAACGACTATTTTCTTTCCCAAGGAATTCTTGTGACAAATGTATCGTTCCGAGATGGTTGGGAACAGGTGAAAACGTGCTTTTAAATCAGAATCCAATGTCTTAATCAAATCCGTTGTTTTCGCAGGCTGAAATCTTACAATCAAATGGTAACTACGCTACTATTCGGAAACCTTGCGGGAAAGAGATGAATGTGTCCGTAAGAAGACTGACCAGGTACCCTATTACAAATTCTAACATAGATAACGATATGCTACTGATTGATCGGACATCAGAAGGAGACGGCATGCATTCAAAAACCGACTCGACAATCGTATCACGACAATCATTGAATGGAGCTGATAATATTACACAAGTTGGAATCGGTAACTATCGGAGTGAAGAGAATCAACAAGTCGAACATAATAGACTTCAAGAATTACGGCGTAGTCCTAGGGATAGAAGAACTCCGAAGTACCTAGACGATTATATAATCGGGGAAGACTGTGATAATCTAACATGTAATCATATTGTATAACTATATTCTAGATTGTTGAATAAAGCCTTATTTGGTTTATCATTACACCATTATAGAACAGTGACTTGTAATAATTGTTTCTAAACTCAACTCACTACGTTCATATGTTGGATTTACATTTAAATCATTAGAATTAACCTCTTTTATTAGTATATCGTAATAAAGCTTTTTGCATATGAAGACAAAACCACGATAATATTTGAACAAGCTGAAATCGGCAACTACATGTACACTGAAAGTGCTCAATGTTCAGCAGTTCTCGTCGATAAGGTAATGTGCTTCCAACGAAGATAGAACATATGCATCCTGAGTCTAATGTTCACATGTCTCATAACGAAAATACATATCAAAGCATACCGCAGCCAGCATGATCATTTTCTAGAGCATCAAATAAACGAAAAGGTTTCTTCTGTGATGGTGTCCTACATACACGTGAGAAGTGTCCTGCGAGAGACGCGATTTGCAATAAGCGTGGCAAGATTGGACATTATGCAAAGCATGCATGTCGCAGAAATCAAATTCGGTTACCGCCTACGTGGCTTCTACCATCATTAACTGTCATACCCTCACTACAACGTATGCCAATGGTATGCCATTAAGAACACTCATGGACACAGGCAGTATCGATAACTGCATAAGCAAAGAAGTATCAAAACGGCTTAACCTTCCGACATGACCTAAAAGGAAGAAAATAAATATGGCGTCAACATTGTTGCATTCGACAACTATCGAAGAATGCGTACAACAATTTACATACAGTGGGGAACAATACAAAGATGTAAATGCGTATATACTATCAAACTTATGTTGTGATTTGCTGCTGGGCCATGAAGTTTTGAAGAATTTTGAAGGAATCAAAATTGAGTTTAACGGCAAGCGACCCACATTACAAATCTGCAATGCTATACAACCTATTAATGTAGAAGCTCCTCGCCTCTTCGCATTCATTAGCCAGAACACAAAGCCGATTGTGACAAGATCCGGATTATATTCACAAAAATAAAGAAAATTCATACAGACTGAAGTAAAACGAATGTTGTAGGATGAAATAATCGAAGCTAGCAATTCGCCATGGAGATCACAGGTGGTTGTAATGAAAGAGACGACTTGCAATTGATTATTCTACAACGATAAATATATTTACACAATTGGATGCCTATCCACTTTATAACATTGATGCAATGATAATTGATAAAACGTGTTCAACGCAGTTGTTTTAAGTAAGGCTTATAACCAGGTAGTTATACAAGAAGAAAATTAACCGATGACAGCTTTCGAGGCATGTGGTAGGCTCTACCAGTTCCGTCGGATTCCTTTTGGTGTCACTAATGGACCACTAGTTTTTCAACGAATTATGGACCAACTTATAGAAGATAATAAGCTAGAAAGGGTCTTTGCTTATATGGATAACGTTACTAATGCATTGAAATCGTCTTGTTGGTAGTCGGTTGAATTTCATTTTGTTGAGATATTTCCGAACCTCTTCGACTAACTTGTATTTTAGCTGGCAACATAATAGCTTCAGCTATCAGTTGTCTGATAGTTGAAGTTGGAGTTGTCTGGACAGCATGCTTTCTGTCGTAATGCGACCTGATAGCTGAAGCTATTATGTAGCCAGCTAAAATACAAGTTAGTCGAAGAGGTCCGGAAATATCTGAACAAACTGAAATTTAACCGACTACCAACAAGACGATTTCAATGCATCATTTTAATCTGATGGAGGACCACCATGTTTATCGTCAATATAGTGCATGCTGAGGGACGAAACAGCGATGAGTCCTGTTATGTGGAGTTGTCTGGACAGCATGCTTTCTGTCGTAATGCGACCTGATAGCTGAAGCTATTATGTAGCCAGCTAAAATACAAGTTAGTCGAAGAGGTCCGCAAATATCTCAACAAAAGATAATGTTACTATTTGGGGAAAGAACAAAGAAAACCACGATAAAAACCTCAAAGAATCTAATAGAGTAGCGGAAAAGGTAGGATTATCATTCAATCACCACAAATGCGAGTTCGGAAAGCACACCATAAGTATTTTAGGATATCGGATTGGAATGGGTCAAATATTGCCAGATCCGGGGCCTACAAAATCTAAAACCTCCTACGAACAAACATTGATAAGACGATGTCTCGGATTATTTTCGTATTATTCCATGTTAATAGAGAATTTCTCAGCGAAAATATCAAAATTGTGTCGAGATCAAACATTCCCGCTGAAGGGAGAATCGCTAGAAGCTTTTCATAATATGAAATATATATATAAACCAGCTTTACAATGTATTGATTGGTCAAAGTCTTTTGTTGTGGAAACATATGCGTCACGGCTTGCGATTGCAGCAAGTTTAAGTCAAGATGGACGACCAGTAGCATTTTTTCTTTTTTCCAAACACGAAGTTCGCCAGTCCGCCATGGAAAAAGAAGCTTAAACAATTGCTGAAGCGATACGTAAATGGAGACATTTTCTTGTAGGACGGCGTTATATCGTAATAACTGACCAAAAGTCGGTTGCTTGCATATATCAGCCGGAACGCGTGACAAAGGTAAAGAATGAAAAGCTGCAACACTTGAGACTAGAAATATCATGTTTTGATTTTGACGTACATTATCGACCAGGAATCGAAAATTTGTCGGCGGATGTTTTGTCACGTTCATTATGTGGATCGATGAAAGTTCAGAGTTTGCTGGAGATTCATCGTCATCTCTGTCACCCCGGTGTATCCCGTTTGGCTCATTATGTGCGAAATAAAATCTCTCATATTCAATGAAGGAAATAAAGAAAGTTTGCGAGAATTGTGAGATATGCTGCGAATGTAAGCCACAATTTATGAAAATACCCAAATCCCACCTTATCAAAAAACGAATACCTTTTTGAGTAATAGACGAGTACTCACGTTTTTCGTTTGCATTCATTGCAAGGACATGACAGCCAAGACCGTTAGTGAAAAGTTATTGGAGATATTCGCAATTTTTGGAATTCCATCATACGTACATTCAGACAGGGGCCGTGCTTTATTTCCACTCAACTAAAATAATTTTTACGCAGCTTTTCGATACCAATGAGTTTCGCACATCCATACTATCCAAAGGGAAATGGCCAGTATGAACGCTATAACGGCATTATATGGAAATCAATCGAAATGGACTTGCGCACCAAACAATTACCGATAATCTATTGGCAAAAATCGTTGCAAGGAGCACTACAAACTACACGTGCCAGTCGTTATTATTGTCATGGTTGTAACAAGTAACAAGGAATCATGGTTCAGTTCTGGAGAGAGCGTGAGAAACGGCTGTCACGTATAAGGAACGCAGAGGCGCGCAAATTTCCCAATCCTCGATCGGGTAGATAATGACGAGAAGTAGCAATGCCGCAATCTTTTGATTCGTCAATTAAAATGAGAACAATGAAATAATTTTACCGAGAATCTATTGGATTGAGAGTTTTGGTGCCATTAGTTACGGTAATTCCAGCTTGCAAAGCATACGATAAGATTGCTGTCGTTAAAACACTCGTAGTTGGACATCAGGAAATGATCCGTAAATGTCCTTAAGCCGCTTCTACGAATTCACTCCTTTTTATACCAATTCATCGTTGATGAACTTTGGGGTGTGTCGCGGAAGGAGGCCAATGTCACTATGTGGAAATTAGTGTACTCAACGCAGGCTTTGTGCTTGTTTAATGTAGTATGAAATGACGGAATAGGGCCTTAGTTCCATTTCATAGGTTTACGAAAGCAGATAGCATGATTAATCGAGACAGACCGGCATTTGTATTGCGGTGTTAGAAGTGAAATTCTGTAATCATCGCAAGACTCAACTGAAAGCATTTACTGAGAATGTTTTCATTAATTAAGAACATAAATTCAAGTATCCAAGATGATTAGATACCTTCCTAATTATAACTGTAAACGAATTCGCTATTGCAATTTAGCTTAAAGATTGAATTTGCCAATGCAATTTAGATTGTTAAATTATTGAATACGATTAAATACCGTCCTTGTTATAACTGTAAAATATGCCCGCTGGATATTCACCAGTGTAATTTAGCTTCCAATGTGCAATTAATAAGCCGTAAGTAATAAGCCGACAGTAATAAGCCGGAGCTTACAAAATCCTTGCCGATCGGTGAGAATTTAGAATCTGATCATTCATTATACTTACTCTAATTTGTAATAATTATTTTTCATGTATACCTCTTGATTACTAATTTAAAAATTCTGAATTCTAAAAAAAATTAAGCTAAATCGTTTATTAAAATTACATTTTGCACGTTTAAGAGATATATTGAATCTGAAGATGATCGTAGCAGCTGATTATATATTGTAAGAATTTTCATTTTTTATGCAAACACTATTTAAAAGTAAAATATTTATGTATATGATTTTCCAAGTTCAAGATTAAGACCAATTTGATTGATTACTTTTAACATGTATTTCTTCGTTTTTAGCAAGTACTGATGGCAATTCCACCCGATTCCTGGAAACCGTCATTTGTATCTATTGACACAACTATGGGTACTTTTACCGTTGAATTGTACTGGCAACACGCACCTTTAACTTGTAAAAATTTTGCAGAGTTGGCTAGACGTGGATATTTCAACGGATGTTCATTTTTCAGAATTATCCGTGATTTTATTATTCAATCCGGTGATCCAACCGACACAGGTAGATCTAGAATATCAATTTATGGTTCCGTATTTAAAGATGAGTTACACCCTGATTTAAAATTTACTGGAGCAGGAATATTAGCATCCGCAAATACAGGCCCAAATACAAATTGCGCTCAATTTTTTATAACACTTGCTCCCACTCCATGGCTAGACGGACAGAATACTATTTTTGGACGAGTTTCATCTGGAATGGAAGTTGTAAGAAATATTGGGTTTGTTGAAGTCCGTGAAGATGAAAGGCCTGTAGATCCTGTACACATCAAGTCAGCGGAAGTAGTATTGTAAAAGCAGATGCAATATTTTTAACGAATAATTTCACCTAGTGTAAACTTTACTATTTTCTTTGTTTGAAAAATATCATAATTAATATATCAACACAATCAATAACACAATTAAAAGGTTGTAAACAGGGTGGATATGATTTATGCATACGAAATTTTCAATTGGTTAATCCTAAACCATTTGTTTATTGGATCCTGTTTGCATTTATAGCATGATACCTCGTATTCAGTGGTAGTCAATTTGCAAGATTTCCTATGCTCATTAGTTGACTTTGGTCAATTTCAGAAACACATTGACGTGAAAATGTTGCTAATACATATACTCATTTCATTGTCGCTTACAACACGTAGTGGAGTCTGTAAATTTTATGAAATCCAGCGTTGGGTAATGATTCACAATCCGCATATATTCCCCATCTCTGAGACGTGGCTACATCTAGACATAATGATTACTTAACTGATTTTCCTGGTTACTACTGCCTTAGGGTAAATTGTGATGGTGGTCAACGCGGTGGAGGTATATTGATGTATGTTCGTGGCCATATTACTCCTAAAATGGTTATCAAACTTGCTGATGTTGGTGGATCATATGAGTGCTTCTTTGTAGAAATGTATGCTGGTGGTTATCGCTTAGTTGTATGCAAACTGTATCATTCTCCAAATTCATTCTAAGTACTAGAATCCGTATACTGATATGTCAGTTGTTTAAGCATGACCGTTTTCTTTTAATGGATGATTTTAACTTACTAACTGTGAAATGGGGTGATGATAGTTATCTATTAACTCCAAAACTGCATAATCTTTTTAATCAAAAACCACCATTCAATAAAGATGATGTTGTACACGCTTCGGTTTTACATATACTAAAATTGGAATGATACAGAGAAGATTAGTATGGTTCCTGCGCAAGGATGACACGCATAATCGTGAAGAGTTCCATATTAAAAAAACGAAAAACAAAAAGCAAAAATAAAACAAAAAAATATATATCTTCTTTAGAATGTAATAAGGTATATATAGGCCAAACTGGAAATAATATATTGACACGAATAAGACAGCACAAGTATAATTTATCTAGAGGTATCACTTAGCACGACTGGACTCAGGGGGTGGGATTCCCTGAATAGTTCAGTCGTAAGGCGGCGCATTGGTGCGGCCGCGGGTTTAGATCACTCAGAACCTGAGGCCGTAATAGTTGATGAAGAAGAAATAAGATGGAAGTAATTCGTCAACAGAATAGTTTTTCATGTTTTCCTGATTCTAATTGCATTCTTGCTTATTTACGATAATTAGATAGTTATCGGCTGTTTTGTTAATAAAATCATATTATTACTTACAGTGATCTAATTGATCACAGTTTTAAATACAATCATTCTATACATTTCTAGTCCGTTAAGACTTTATGTTACGAAAATAATGAAAAAGAACGTAAAATTTAAGAAGCATATTTTATGAAAATGTTTCAAAATCGTTTGATGGACAATAATAAAGACGATATCGATCTTTTAATAAAAACTTAACATACTGATGTTTTGTTGTTATTTTGTTTATTATTTCAATTCTTTTATAGTTACATTTATTCTCCCTTTATATCATGGGTTCGAGATGCTTGGCCATCGTTTATTTGATGCTCTCTTCAAAAAAGATATATTTTAACGTGGCAAATACGTGCCAGCGCACGCTTACATGACCACAACAAAACAAAAATGTAAATCATGTGTCGAGAAGGTGTGAACAGAGGAGGTGTTTGAATGTGATAAAGGAGGGGGCGCGGCGGACGTCGAGAGTGAGTTGATTCCAGGCGAGTGGGGGGGGCGGCGACGGGGAAGGATCAAATACCGTAGTTGTTGGAGTAATTGGGAACATGGAGTAAGTGGGTATGACGGGAATGCAGCGATAGCTAAGTGGAGCGAGTGTCGTCTAAGACAGTAAGGTTGATGAACGATGAGTAGCCGACAGCGATGAGACGAAAAGTTACGATAAGAAGGCGGAGTTTGATGCGGATATGGATGGTGAGCCAGGAGAGTTGGGCAAGATATGTGGATATGTGGTCGAAGCGACGGAGACGAAAGAGTACTCGAACGGCGGAGTTGATTATTCGTTGTAGGGGTAGGATGATGGATTTTGGATAATTGGCGAAAAGGCTGATGCAGTAATCGATTTTAGGGAAAAGAAGCGATGAAAGAAGAGACAAACAAGAACGGAAGTCGATAAAGGGGCGGATACGGCGGATGTCACGGAGAATTAAGTTAGATGAGCGGACCTTGTCACGGACGAAGGGTTTAAGGTGAAAGGTGATTATCGAAATGGAAGCCTAAGAAAGTGAGATTGTGGACTATGGGGATGATCGATAAGGCAAAATATACAGTGGGAGGAGATATGTTTGGTTTACGGGGGAGGATCCACATTATTTTGGACTTTTCGGGGTTTAGAAGGAGATGAAGATTAGAGAGCCGTTTGTAGATAGAAGAAATACAGTTGGAGGCGGAAATGCCGATATCGTGTATGAGATGTGCGGGTGCATGAGCATAGATGAGGATGTCATCGGCGTATTGCATTACTTTAAAGGAGTAAGGTTTGATAAACGGAGAGAGATCGCCGAGCAGAAGAGAGAAAAGCAGAGGACCTAGGACTGAACCTTGTGGGACCCCTCAAAAAATAGGGATGGAAGGTAGGATGATGAATTAAAACGGACGCGATAAAAAACGGTCGGATAAATATGAGGCAAACCATGCTACGGAGGAGAAAGAAAAGCCGTAATCATAACGAAGGCGAGAAAGGAGGACGGAGTGGTCGACAAGATCTCTCCATAAGAGATTTTGGTTAATTTACTATTATATTTAGTACTATTAGCATTATAGACTAATAGTAAATGGGTGGTCTCGGAATCATTAATCCTTGTCGAATAGTGACTTCAAACTATCACAATTCGCTTTTCATTTGCCGGGGTTTCTTAAAGAGCGTGTTCGTATCGGACACGTCAGACAATCAAGATGGCAACAGAGCTAAAGTATCATCATCTAACAATGAACGACACCTATAAGACAGATCTACATTATACAGTGATTTAAACGACGGCTTACGAAATTCACTTGACCATGCTTCTGTATGCGGATCATACTCTTTGCTCACGGATTTTCTATCCTCTTATAGTGGGATAATCCTAAACAATACAGTCTTCAAAGACTCAATCGCTGCACGCTATGGTCAGCTCGTCAAATCCCTTGATAAGTGTCTTTGATATGTGTCCCTTGATAAGTGTCCCGAGGTTCGTCCGATAGGAATTGGCGAAGTGTATAGACGGATAATGTCCAAATCAATCTTAACAATCATTTCGCCCTTTATGAAATCTGTGGTGGGTAACTTACAGCTTTGTGCAGGGCAAAAAAGAAGGTACCAAATTCATTATTCGGGACACGCAAGACTGTTAAGAATGTACCATCACATTGTCTATTCCTGATAGACGCTCACAATGCATTCAAATGAATAAACAGGAAATTAGCGCTCGCTAATATGACGAAAATCTGTCCGTGCCTGTCACATTTCCTGGATAACACCTACTGTCGCGAACTTATGCTCACGATTGAGAATTATATTATTTTATCGCGCGAAACTCTAACCAAAGGTGACCCCTTTAGCAATGGTAGCCTTTGCAGCCGCCACCATACCTATGATCAGGCAATTAAGTCAATTACACCCTACCATTAAGCAGCGATGGTATGCAGATGACGTTTCCTACTTCGGGTCCCCAGCAGACGTGTCATCTTATTTTGAATCAGTATTGTATATTAGACCACGATACGGCTTTAATGTAAATGTTGCCAAACGTTATGTTTTAACTGACCCCTCAAATACTAACACATGTGCTAAATTTTTAAACCAGGGTGTTCCCGTTGTAACGAATGGTGTTAAGCTTCTCGGTTGCCCGATTGGTTTTGGGTCATATGAAAGATAATGTGTTGGTTCCATGGTTACGCATTTGGTGGTCCTGGTTGAGAGATTAAGTGAGGTAGCCAATAGCTTTCAACAACTTGCATACTCAGCCTTAGTATTTGCCGTGCAACATGAATGGACGCACGTACAACGTGCCTGTTGTTGTGATCCTGAATGGTTCATACCTCTCGAAATAGCGATCAGAGAGCTGTTCCTAGTCAGAATAACTAGATCTGTTATATCAAACATGTGGCAAGATGTATTAAGCTAACCCATCGCGTTTGGTGGCTTAGGAATATTCAATCCGTGCGAATCCGTTGATATCGAATGGAATTGTTCGTCCAAGCTTTGTGCCACTGTCGAAATTGGATCCTGCGTCGGAACTGGAACGGAAGCAACTGGCAGCTATGGTTGAGGTTCGGCACCTAAAAAACATATGGTTAAGAGGCAATGCGCAAAGTACAGGCAACTTGTAACGACCTAATCAGCAACATCTTGAGGTATGCTTCACAAAAGGGGGCGTCTACCTAGTTTTCAGCGAGAGTGTGCGACAATCGCAAGTTCAGATTAAGCAACCGTGAATTTCGTGATGGACTGGCTGTCAGGTACGGCTGGGATATCATTGATGCGCCAGCCAAATGGGTCTATGGAGATAACAACTCCGTTGCACACGCATTGTCTTGTAAGCGATGTACAAAAGCGATTATTAGGCATAATGTGGTAAGGGACACATTCGCAAACGTAGTTTCAGAAGTGTGTTCAACGTCACAAATTGAACCGACATTAGCGCTACTGGAATCTGCTGATGTATTCACCCACTCAACGACTACGACTGACCGTAACGCCCGATTGGATGTGTTATGCACAGGTATGTATAGTGTACCAACTGAGCGGTTCTTCTTAGACATAGCTATATTTAATTTCCATGCTCGTTCGTACACCATGATGGCCCCTACTGCCGCCTTCGAGTTTAATGAACATCGCAAATGTGCGAAGTACGCGGAGCGGATTGGTGCTATAGAACGCGCGACATTTATACCTTTAATTGTGTCGACTCATTGTGGCATGGAGGTGGATATTGAACGGCTAGTGAAGAGGGTTGCAAAAGTCCTTTCTGAGCGTCACCAGAGCAATTATGCTGTTAACCTTGCCAGGATCCGGAGAATCATAGGTTTTGCGTTGGTGCGTGCCAATTCCTGGTGTTTCGGGAATCGGAGGGATCCAATCGGAAATCACCAAAGCCGCACCCTCACGAGGGACGACTACGCGCTTTGCGATTAAGGAATGGATCGCCCGTAAGGGTATCCTGGTCTGTTATGGTCGCTCTGTGTATGCTTTGTCAGTCGATTAAGATATGTTTTTGCAAACCTATACAGAAGTATCGAATTAGAACGACAATCATCAGTGACAACCAGCGACGACTGACATACACAAACACTTACAAACACATTACGAAGCTGCCTGAGAGCGCATGTACGAAACCGACTGAGAGCGCTGAAATCGTCTGAGGAAAAACTATTAGTATTATTACTATTATTTGCCCGATTGGTTTTGTATCATATGAAAGAGAATCTGTCTAACAAATTCTTGATTACTAACTACTTACAATTACTAACTACTTACAATTACTAACTACTTACAATTACTAACTACTTACAATAAAATACACAAGGCAAAGCTATAAGTATAGATCAACTGATTACAAAATAATTAACATAAAAAACCGCAATTATTACGAAGCCGCATTCACGAAGCCGCGTGAGAGCGCATTTACGAAGCCGCCAGAGAGCGCATTTACGAAACCATAATAAAGAACAATGACACGCGGGAAGCCGTCGAACACAACAAGGTGTTGCAACTGAAATGGTTCCGCAGCTGCATGTAAACGATGCAATTGTGCAAAAGATTCCAAACATTGTGTCAACTGTCAGGCTTCGAATTGCCGCAATCAAACAACTTCTTGTGATAATAACGAAGCCGAAATTATCCCAACAACTGTTACTGCAAGCTATCCAACAATTGATTCTGCGAGCAATTCAACAATTAATACAGCCAGAAACCATGTATCCACGCAAAACTCAAATTTGTCAAAACTCGATGAATTTCAGTAAGAATAAATGCCATTTACTACGAAGTAATACACTGGAGACCGAATTTATTCAACTTACCTAAATTCAACCTCACAAGGACATTTATCGAATTAATGACGTCTCAGCTTGTTATTTTCAACAACATGGCTAAGGCAAACATCTCATTTAAAATAATGACGATTTTGCCACAATTGATTCTCTAGAGAATTTCATCCCGCAAGGTCAGTGTCCTGAGAAAAACCCTTGAACGAAGGATAATGATGTGGAAAGATGGCGATATAAAGGCACTTCTTATCAAAGCACGTTTTCTTCAACAAAATGACAGCCCCTGTCAATGTCGGACTAACAGGAACAGATAAAATTTTGCAAAATATCATTCTCCCCACAGCAGTGGCGGGGAGAATTTAAGGATATTGCAGTTATCCGATAAATGTGGGGATATAACGGTATTTGAGAAGCTAAAAAGTCTGCATCCAAACCATCCCCATTAGACGTTAAATGTCTTCTTCATTCAGATATTGATGAATGTCCTCAGTTTAGCGATGTAATTTTTCGGGTCTTAATGCATATGATGTTCAAAGAGCCTCTAAAAGAACCAATGGATGCACAGGTCCTTCCGGACTGGATGCAAATAATTGGAGGTCAATGCTGACTTAATACGAGCCTAAATCCAGAAATCTTGCAGATCAGGTAGCGGAATTTGCAATTCGCATTGCTACTGACATAATAGATGATGTCCAACTCGAAGCATACAAGGTATGCAGATTAATACCCCTAGATAAGTGTCCGGGAGTTCGACCTATAGGAATTGGGCAAGTCCTTCGTCGCATCGTCGGTAGAATAATTTAAAGCCGTATTCACAAGCAAGTAATAACAGTTTCAGGCAAAACACAGCTATGTGCAGGTCAACGCTGCGGCACTGAGTTCGGAATACACTCTATAAGAAATAAATATGAGAGGTATGATGAACACTAAATTTTAATGCTGGACGCTGAAAACGCATTTAATAGCATCAACAGATCAATTGCACTCGAGAATATGATCAAAGTATGCCCAAGTCTGTCGATAATCCTTGCAAATTGTTATTCCTCTCCTTCTACATTATCTGTACACAAAGATATAATTCTCTCTGAGGAAGGGTTCACCCAAGGTGATCCCCTTGCAATGTGTGCATACGCAGCTGCTTCACTGCCGCTAATTCAAGACCTCAGAACTAGATTTCCTGATATTGTTCATTGGTGGTACGCAGACGACGGAGTATGCGTAGGGCGCTATGAAGATTTGGTATCGCTGTGGGACTATATATACGATATAAGTCCAAGATACGGATTCCATTTAAATCCATTAAAATGTACCATCTTAATACATCAGGGATCTTCATTCAGGGAAGGCGAATGTTTCAAACAAAGAGGAGTACAAGTGTCAACTCGCGGTGTTTAGCTACTAGGCAGTTTTATAGGAGAATCAGGCTACATAGGGGAAACGTTGAGAAAATGACTGAAAAGTGGGTTGCTCAAATCGAAACACTGAGAGAATTGGCCTTGATAGACAGTCAAGTCGCTTTTACAATGCTTACTAAAGGCCTACAATTCCGATGAACGTACCTGAAACGCACATGTTTCAGGTACGTTCTACAGTGGGATTCTACAGTGAGAATCAATTCTGCAACTACCAATTGGACTAGGTGTTCTTGACATAATGAAACCTAGTGTAAATACTATAACAAAATATGAAAACTCCAAACGTATGTGTGCCCCCTTCTTAAATATCGAAGCAGCTCTATGGGATAATGAACAGCAACACATCCTGCAAAATTAAACAAAAGAAAAAGGTAGCACAAAAAGTGGAAGCACATACGGCTATAAGCAGCTTAAATTTGACACAGCAGAATTTACTCGAACACATCGCCGATGCTCACGGATCTTCACTGTGGTTAAGCAGTTTTCCTTCCATATACTATAAACGCACCTCATCAATACAGCAATTCCAAGACGAACTCGCAACACGCTTCGGATGGAGTCTAAAGGATATTCCCGACAAATGAACTTGTGGAGAAAAACTCAATATCTCTCACGCCAATCGTGTAAAATAGGAGGAATCCCCATCATTCGACATAATATTATACGCGACGTAATTGGTTCAGCTCTAAAGGATGTATGCTATACCGTATTAACCGAACCATGTCTTACACCAGTTCCTGAAGGGATGATTTTTTAGAATGATTCTACCACAAAGGATAGATCTGTTAGGCTCGATTTAGTATGCAACGGTCTTTTTGGCGATTCGACGGAGCGGTCCTCATGGACGTCTGTGTTTTCAATCCACTTGCTCAGTCTTACGCTTTGAATATGCAAAGTTTACATACCTATCATGAAAACAGGAAACGGAACATATACTTAGAGAGAGTTACAAAACTCGAATGCGCCGGATTAATTCCTCTCACTTTCTCTACTGTAGGAAGCATAAGCCCATCTGCCAAAAATACGTTGACGATCATCGCAAGCAAGCCCGAAAGCATGGATCGACATACAGCGAGTGTGTAACTTCACTGCGAGCGGACGTTTCTTTCGCCCTCGCAAGATGCTCGTCCCTAGCGTTACGTCGGTCTTCGGTTAGACAAATTCATTAACAATTAACTACAATCTTAATATTGTAACCTTTAACTAACTTGACCTATCATAATATATTGTATACGTTTTGTGTTGAAGCCCATTTGCGGGAACTCCAAATGTAAATCTATTTAATAAATATGTGCTCATTATTATTACTATTTACTTTGAAACTACTGGTGACTATTTACTTTATTTTAGATTATTTATTTCTTTTCTTTCCTTTTTTTTATTAATTTACCGTTTGTTTTAGATTCTTCTTTTTTAGTTCTTTTTGTTCATTCCCGCTTTTGAATTTTTTCACCTGGCGCGGTGGTTTATTCCAACAAAGCCATCGAAGCGGCGGTATTACGCCACTGTCAATGTTCACGGGAAGCAGCGCAGTTGCAACGGTGAGGAACACCATTGTTACTTTTTAGAAGTATTGTCTGTCGGAAGGCGGCGTGTTGAATCGGTTGGGGGCTTAGATTCCCCTGGACCTGAGGCCATAGAAGAATGGACAGAAGACTATCAAATCTGAACATCCTTAACTGTTTTGAATCTAATCTGACTATTTCTTTGTCTTGACGATTTTCTTATTTATTTATCGGTTGTACTATTTATTTAACAAAGTCTTTATTTACAGAAGTATCGTCAAATTAATAGTGTGATCACGGAAATGGAAAAGAATGTTAGCATGATCGAAGTATCAAATAGCTCTATTGCAACTATTTTTCCGAAATCAAAGATATAAATGAGATTTCTTCTAAAATTTTGATCTCAAGCACGGAGGGAGAACTCCCTCCTGTGCCTAAAATGATCAACCTCGTTGTAATCAAACTGTTACAGCCCCTTGAAAGAAACAATATATTCAACAAGTTCTTAAGGGACTTTACTGCTGGATACAAAAATAATTAAAAAATAATACAAAAATAATTAATTCTATCCGCTAATATGAAGCTGAGATCAGGATTTTTTCCTTGTCTTCAGATATCGCTAGGTTCAACTAATAACCATGCTTTAACCTTTGAAACATTAAAAATTGATTTTTTTAAACGTTTGAAAACAATCAGTTAAGACACGTTAATTTCAATTAATTGTTTAACACCTTTTTGTATTGATTTTATATTAAGTAAACTTCTCATTTCAGTCTTCCAATTATCACTTTGCATATCGAAAAGTAAAAGCAGTTGGGGATTTCTTTTTAACGCTTCGCACAGTTTTGGTGCTATAAGCTGGTTTTTCAGAAGCACAGGCAAATCATCCAATAATTTATCAGGAATAACATAGCTGAAATGCTTTAAAACTTCGTCACTGCATTCATTAAAAATTTGAATTCCTATTTCGACGGAGTCTTTGCTCCTATACGCCTGATCAAATTCTTTATAAGTATATATCTTGAAGAATTCACTATCACTTCTACTTACGCTTTCGGACGCAGCGGCCGTTTTGGGTTCAATTAACTGCGGATATCGATGAAGCTCTAGTAATCCAAGTGCTTTCTCTAAGTTTTCTAGGTCTCTATCAAAAATCGGCGAATGTTCTTGCCTATTTTTGTTCGCTTCTTGTTTTAGTTCATCCATGCTCAGCGCTTTCAGTTCGCAACATTTTACTAAACTAATAAATTGATTGTAATCAAATACCCTTTGTTCGATGGCTTTCAGCTTAGTCTGATTTTCAAGGATTTGCCTATAGTCATGACGTTGTGCCTTTAAGTATTCAGGGAGGATGACATTTTTCAGATAACATGCAATTTTTGAGTGATCCTTAATGATAATGGAGTTCATTGATTGCAAATATAGGGACAATTAAAAACTTATTTGATTTATCATTGGTAACCATGGAAACAATTTTTCATCTTATTTTAGATATTGCATGTCCAAAACATGCAATTTTATTTAGTATAAATACTAAATAAGAAATAAACAATAAATAAAGATGGTTTTGATAAGATTTGGATAAAATTTTAGGCCATTTTATAAAAACAAAATGTCTTGAGCATTTAGTCCTTTATGAGTAAGCCCTAATAGACAACAAGCTTGGGATTCTATTTGAACATCATAAAAAATTAAATTACCTATCATTTTATTATTTTGAAAAATGCACCAAGCCGATATATTGCATTGCTCCATGGCAACACAAAAAGCCTTAGTAATCACATAATAAAATTATCAAAGTTGAAAATGCAAAACGGATACAATCAAAATATAACTACAAAAAATAATGAACTTCCATCACATCATTATACGTTGTATGACGTGGATTACAATATAAAAGACGAATTCACTTCACCACACGGTCAGTTACGATAGTTTTAAATTACTGATAATCAAACCATTTAATTAATTCAACTAACTGAGTTACGTATTTAATATAATTACAAAATAAAAATAAATAATAACGAAAAATAAAAATAAATAACGCCATGTACTTTATTTTTATGGGTCTCTTATGTATATTAATAGCTTTGCAAAATAAATATATTTACCCGGAATTAAAATATTTTTAGCTTTGCAATATAAATATTCACAATATATGTGTACTTTATATTTACGGTCTTCTTTGAATATAAATAGCTTTGCAAAATAAATATATTTATCCGGAATTTAAATATTTTCAGCTTTGCAATATAAATATTCACAATATCTGTGTACTTTATATTTACGGTCTTTTTTGAATATAAATAGCTTTGCAAAATAAATATATTTATCTGGAATTTGAATATTTTTAGCTTTGCAATATAAAAAATATCAATAAAATATTCACAATATCTGTGTACTTTATGTTTACGGTCTTTTTGAATATAAATAGCTTTGCAAAATAAATATATTTATCCGGAATTAAAATATTTTTAGCTTTGCAATATAAATATTCACAATATCTGTGTACTTGATATTTACGGTCTTTTTTGAATATAAATAGCTTTGCAAAATAAATATATTTATCCGGAATTAAAATATTTTTAGCTTTGCAATATAAAAAATATCAATAAAATATTCACAATATCTGTGTACTTTATGTTTACGGTCTTTTTGAATATAAATAGCTTTGCAAAATAAATATATTTATCCGGAATTAAAATATTTTCAGCTTTGCAATATAAATATTCACAATATCTGTGTACTTTATATTTACGGTCTTTTTTGAATATAAATAGCTTTGCAAAATAAATATATTTATCTGGAATTTGAATATTTTTAGCTTTGCAATATAAAAAATATCAATAAAATATTCACAATATCTGTGTACTTTATGTTTACGGTCTTTTTGAATATAAATAGCTTTGCAAAATAAATATATTTATCCGGAATTAAAATATTTTTAGCTTTGCAATATAAATATTCACAATATCTGTGTACTTTATATTTACGGTCTTTTTTGAATATAAATAGCTTTGCAAAATAAATATATTTATCCGGAATTAAAATATTTTTAGCTTTGCAATATAAACATTCACAATATATGTGTACTTTATATTTACGGTCTTCTTTGAATATAAATAGCTTTGCAAAATAAATATATCCGGAATTAAAATATTTTTAGCTTTGCAATATAAATATTCACAATATCTGTGTACTTTATATTTACGGTCTTTTTTGAATATAAATAGCCTTGCAAAATAAATATATTTATCCGGAATTTGAATATTTTTAGCTTTGCAATATAAAAAATATCAATAAAATATTCACAATATCTGTGTACTTTATGTTTACGGTCTTTTTGAATATAAATAGCTTTGCAAAATAAATATATTTATCAGCGATTTAAATATTTTTAGCTTTGCAATATAAATATATACAATACCTTGTACTGTATTATATAAAGTACATTACAAGCACAGGTAAAGAGGTTGCAGCTATTAAAAGTAGTTTAAAATTCGAAAAGTGATATGTGTGATCTTTTAATTTAGAAGATGGAATCTTTAACCTTAACAGACTTCGCCACTACCTAACAAAGATAAATAAGAATCATTGCGTAGTTTTTGACAATATACTAACTATAAATAGTCAGTCAACGGCAACTCGAATAATATCTACAAATGCGTTCATACACACTGAACATACAAGCGAACACTCAATTCAGGAATTAATCTTCATTTGGCCAAATAATTCATTTACTGGTTCTAATGCATCAACGAACTTTTTCATATTGGAAATAGATAAAATATACAATGCGGTGATTGCAAATGCTACGCGGTATGGTATTGGATTCGCAAATAGTCGTGCATTTTCCTGTTTGGTATTTCAATTTAACAAATAGTAATGTCACTTTCAAGAAGGAATCCACAATCGATACATTCATTGAACTTTAATGTTTAAAGAATAAATAAACACATTTATAAGGCAACATTCAATTATTCTGTAATTACATTGCTATCGTTTATATACAAGACAATTACATATAATAATTTTTAAATAATTTCTTTATAAAGAATTATTAAAGCTGGATTAAAGAAATAAGGAAAATTTTATTTGGTATTTCGCTAACTTCCGTCAGCATTTTCAGAAAATTACAATTTGATAAAGAATTATTGGAGCTGGATCAAAAAAGAATAAATTTTTATTTGACATTTCGCTAACATATGTTAGTATCTTCAGAAAATTACAATTTGATCAAGACTTATTGGAGTTGGATCAAAGAAAGAAGGGAAATTTTATTTGATATTTCGCTAACTTCTGTTAGTATCTTATGTCTTATCTATTATCTTATCAAATTGTAATTTTCTGAAGATGCTAGCAGAAGTTAGCGAAATAACAAATAAAATTTTCCTTCTTTCTTTGATCCAGCTCCAATAAGTCTTTATCAAATTGTAATCTTCTGAAGATGCTAACAGAAGTTAGCGAGATATCAAATAAAATTTCCATTCTTTCTTTGATCCAGCTCCAATAAGTCTTTATCAAATTGTAATTTTCTGAAGATGCTATCAAAAGTTAGCGAAATATTAAATAAAATTTTCCTTCTTTCTTTGATGCATCTCCAATAATTCTTTATCAAATTGTAATTTTCTGAAGATGCTAACAGAAGTTAGCGAAATATCAAATAAAATTTTCATCCTTTCTTTGATCCAGCAGTAATAATTCTTTATCAATAATGGGGCATTATCAATTATTTAAATTTTTTATTTAAACGAATGTAGAAAAATTCAATTGATAATTAAATAGTTGATTTTGATCAATTCTTTAAACTTTTCATGTGAAGCATGACACACGACATTTCGATAGCATCATAAAAACATTTATTTTACGAACTCCTAAAAGTTGCTTTATAGTTATGTATTAAAATTTTCAAGTACTTATTCAGAATATAATGATAAATAAATAAAAATGATACAAAATGACATAAAATACATGAAATTATAAATATAAGAAATTGTTCTCAAATTCTAAATATCTGAGTTTTGTATTTTAAATAAGTGAGCGTATTAATGTCAAAATTATTTGATATCCAATTCCATACACCCTGACTACTAACGGCCATATATATATATATATATATATATATATATATATATATATATATATATATATATATATATAGTGGGTATTTCGAGTATATAATTGCCCCTCAAGGTCTATTGTAGACTCTTCCATATATTTGTATATAAAAGATTTTCTAATTGAGGAAAGAAGTATTTTTTTATAATTAAAACGTTTCGACTATTGTCTTCATCAGTTAATGCACACTCAAACTTCACTGAGTATCTGACTATGTATTACGATTTCCGCGAAAAAATCTATTACAATTTAAAAAGATGCTGCGTGTTTAGTGATTTGTCGCTCATCAATTGTGCTATCCAATATAATTCCTCGTGTTTTCCGAGTCGTGTGTTGTCGAGTCCAGACCGTAATATTGTTGTATTATACCTGTGTCCCTCATTCTCAATTACGTGACTAACCATGCCATCGCTCGTATTTTTCTTAATTTTTATGTCAGATCTGCGATTGTTGGCTCGGATGTGCATCTTGTCAGATGTCTCTCAGATGTATTGTTTGTTGCAGTTTGTACAGCTGGCCAAATAAACATTAGCTTTACTTTTGCAATTGTTTACTCCTACAATCCTGTAATCAAGACCAGTATACTAACTGCTAAATGTTTCGGTGTCATTCATTTCACGACAGCACTTGCATCTCTTATCGTCACACGCTGTGTTTCGGCCTTTAGGTGTCATTTCATGCTATTTATTTCTTAATAACGTTGCACGTATGTTCCGATTATTTTTAAAGCAAATTCTAGGCCTTCTTAAGCCTTTAACTCCTGATAACTGAACGCGTGTGAATGCCGTATCTATATTCTTCTGCATATCACGTATAACTGGGGTATACTAAAACGTGGTATTAAAGCTAAATTTAGAACTCTTACGTATTGTGGGAGATTCGATGTTACTACCCTCATTGTTGGTGTTAGTGATGTTATTATCCTTACAATAACCCGACTTCGTTAGTAGCTCTTTCCTAGTGTGTCTGCGAACCATATTACATTGTCTTGTAATTTGTCTAGTTGCATACCCTCTTCCTTGTAATTCTTTCTGTAGAACAGCGACATTTCGTTCGAACTCCTCGTTTGTTGAACATAATTTCCTGTACCGATATGCTTCGTTTCTAATCATCAGTCGCTTTACTGCGGGATGATGACAGCTACTCTCATGAATGTAAGATTTTACGCCATCCATTTTAGTATGTGCCGTAGTTTGCCACCTCCCAACTCTGTTCTTATACACCTCTACATCTAAAAATGGTATTCGATGATTACTCGGAATATCAATTGTAAATTGTAGTTCTCCAACCTTGTTTAGATCAGCTATGAACGTTTTTAACGGTTCTAATCCGTGTTCCCATATTATAAATATATCGTCCACGTATCTTTTCCACATCTTCGGTTTGCACACTTGTTTAGCAATAAAGTCTGACTCGATCGTATCCACGTATAATCCTGCATATGTCGGACCGACTGGCGTTCCCATTGTTGTACCCTTCTTTTGCAAAAACAGTTTATTGTCAAATGAAAATGCGTTAGATTCCAACACCGATCGCAATAAAGTACATATTCTGTTCACTTCCGAATCATCCTCTTCATATATGTTACTCAAATGTCGACGTATTGACTCAATTCCCTTTTCCGTATCTATCGAGGTATACAACGCTACGACATCCACCGTCACAATTATATCGTTCTCGGATATGGTAGATTTTATCCTATCAAATGCACGAAGGAAATCATCCGTGCTTGCTAAATATGAAGTGCATTGTTGAAGTAATGGATATAGTTGTTGGTGGAGATATCTTGACACCAACTCACTTGCGCAACGATTGTTATTGATTATCGGTCTACAGGGACATGGTATAATTCCTTTATGTAGCTTTGGTAGTAGATATAGAATCCCATGACGTGGTGAATTTTGAACATATTTGTTTACCTCTTTTTCAGTGAAGCTCGTCGTGATTTTCTCATTTACTTTTATTATGATTGATTCAAACCTATTCCGATCAATCTCTTCATACGTATCTGTATTGAGTTGTCTATACCCTCCTTGATGTAATCATCATAGTTGTATATTACGACTTTTCCACCTTTATCCGCAGGTAAAATAATGATTTCCTCGTCTTTGGATAGATTGATTAGTGTTCCTTTTTGTTTTCCTAGATTCGACCCTATTCCTGTGGTGGGCTTTAGTTGTATATATTTGTTTAAACTCAAATCATTTTTCATTGTCATTTTGCCAATAATACTCGACCTGTACTCAGTGTTCTCATCCGTTTCCGCAAAAATTCCTCTAACCGTATTTTGTAATTTCTTTTAACATGTATATTACCTAGTGTCGCAGGATCAACACGCTTCTCCATTAATTTACTCAGTTTATTACACTTCTGTATCAATCTGAGTGTATACTCAGTTTCATCAATGTCGCCTTTCATTTGTGTATCCGCATATGAATAAAAATCGCGCATTATTTTATTCAGTGATTGTTCACAGCTTCGTACGATCCTACGCCAACATGTTTCCAATTTGTTCCTATGTTCATCTGATATCATCGACCATTTAACCTGAAGCTTCTTTTTTATTCTTAATCCATTGGGGGTTATCTTCATTCGTCTACAATACTCAGCAAACTGTAAGTGTGCACGTATTCTACTTCTTTGTATATTTGGCAAGGTCTTGTTGCAGACTCTTTCATTATAGTGGGTATTTCGAGTATATAATTGCCCCTCAAGGTCTATTGTAGACTCTTCCATATATTTGTATATAAAAGATTTTCTAATTGAGGAAAGAAGTATTTTTTTATAATTAAAACGTTTCGACTATTGTCTTCATCAGTTAATGCACACTCAAACTTCACTGAGTATCTGACTATGTATTACGATTTCCGCGAAAGAATCTATTACAATTTAAAACAATGCTGCGTGTTTAGTGATTTGTCGCTCATCAATTGTGCTATCCAATATAATTCCTCGTGTTTTCCGAGTCGTGTGTTGTCGAGTCCAGACCGTAATATTGTTGTATTATACCTGTGTCCCTCATTCTCAATTACGTGACTAACCATGCCATCGCTCGTATTTTTCTTAATTTTTATGTCAGATCTGCGATTGTTGGCTCGGATGTGCATCTTGTCAGATGTCTCTCCGATGTATTGTTTGTTGCAGTTTGTACAGCTGGCCAAATAAACATTAGCTTTACTTTTGCAATTGTTTACTCCTACAATCCTGTAATCAAGACCAGTATACGAACTGCTAAATGTTTCGGTGTCATTCATTTCACGACAGCACTTGCATCTCTTATCGTCACACGCTGTGTTTCGGCCTTTAGGTGTCACTTCATGCTGTTTATTTCTTAATAACGTTGCACGTATGTTCCGATTATTTTTAAAGCAAATTATAGGCCTTCTTAAGCCTTTAACTCCTGATAACTGAACGCGTGTGAATGCCGTATCTATATTAACTGATGAAGACAATAGTCGAAACGTTTTAATTATAAAAAAATACTTCTTTCCTCAATTAGAAAATCTTTTATATACAAATATATATAATGAATAGTTGCACGAGAGGACTTTGGTCATCTCGTGCAATGGTCACACGAGATGACTTTCGCATTGAAAACCAGCTACAGAATCCTTCCTTCATGATATTCAATTCCATACACCCTGACTACTAACGGCCACATTGCTACAGCCGTTTTCGTTTTGCCCGCTTTTTGCCGCATGTTGGTTGCCCCGGGCTCGTCAGAAGACTTACTACCAACTCTTCGCCTTTTGAAATTTGACTTATCCGAGATTCGAGCTGTCGCTCTCCGTGCTTGGCTTGCGCTCTTGACTGCTAGGCTACGAATCCAGGATTACCAGATTTCACACAGTATATGAAACCTTCCATCATGATATCCAGAAACTGCATTGTCCGATATGCTTCTCTAGCATGCTTATTATAGATTTTATAGTATGAGATCATGAAGATCGATTGAAATCGGGACTGGTGATCCTTTGATGGATTCTTATTTATGTAATGAATAGTTGCTAGGTCACACGAGGTGACTTTCGCATTGAAAACCAGCTACAGAATTCTTACTTCATGATATCCAATTCCATACACCCTGACTACTAACGGCCACATTGTCATATATATGTGCTAATTTGTAATAAACATATTCACTTTTTCATGCGACATGGAAGTGATGCAGTCACTCAATATCACATAAAATGAACCCTGCTGCACCCCATCACAATTTTGATAGAAACCAAAATATAGACACTTCCCATGAAGTGTACATGGTACTGTGTGACCATAGAATAGGTCACATTTAGGGCATAGCCTATATAGGTCACATAGTATATCAGTAAATCGTTATTTTATTGTTATTTAGTTAATTTCGTTTTATATCGTTTAATTCGTTATTCAAATTACAAGATTTACAAACAGCACTTGTTATTTTAGTGATCATTGCAATCATTGATAATTTATCGTAAATGTTAGAAATCAAAAAAAATATTTTCTCATTTACTTCTCTACCCAAACATATTCACTGGCTGATAAATCTTTTATGTTAAAAGTTTTATGAGCAAACTAGGATTTACAATAAATTTACAAATAGATATATTCGCTCTTTTTATTTTTAGAAAAATTAAAATATGCATTCTCAAATATTAGAATTAAATATTAATAATAAATAAATATTAAATTATTAAATTATATTATTAAATTAATATAATAAGCTCTTGAAACTAGTATTTTCCAACAAAATGATATAATTATATTTGTATTAAAATTAAAATATTCACCACAAATGTTTGAAGATAATTATAAATTGTTAAATTTTATTAATAATTATTAATAAAATATTAAAAAATTATAGCTTTATAATAGCTATATCAATAGCTTTATCAAGCGTCAGGTCGGTATACTCAAGAAGTTATTGACGAATGTGCTTTGAACTCATCTCTGCAACAAGTGCGTTAAGTACTGCTTTTTCTTTTGCTTGCACAGCCGTAACACTTTTGCATTTGATACGCCAATCCTCTCAATTCTCGTTTGCTTGTTGTGTGTGATTAATAAGTCAGTATCGCGCTGCCACTGCATTGAATGGCTTAGTGTAACATTGAGTTAATAAATCAATGGTTTCGGTATATTTTTCGCATTGTTTAAAATAAAAAAAATTTTAGCGCTTGGCTAAATTACTGAATGTGCCTCGCATTATCGTTGAGGAGTTAGGGGCCGAAACCTGATAGCATAGCAGTTCCTCCTGATGACCTCTTATTCTTATTATGATACAACGTCTGTTATTTATTAGTCAATTCATAAAAATGACGTTTATTTTAAATTTTATTTTTTATTTTTATTTTTTAACTTGATTTAAATTATAGAAAATCTAAAAACAATTATTAATTTTATTATTTAATTATTAAATTAGTAAAATATATAAATCAAATAAATATTATTAAAAATAAATTTTAACTCTCAAGGGGAAAATTTTTATGAAATTTGTATTAGAACAAGAAACTTTGTATTATAACAAGATCAGTAGATAATCAAATCTAATTAAATAAATGATTAATTTAATCATTTTGTATTTTCGGTAACTATCGGGAAAATTTGTATGGATGAATAGTAAATAATATACTTTGTATTAGAATAAGATACTTGATAATCAAATTTCATCAGAGTAAATATGTCATTAGCATGTATAAAACCCCGCTGTTATGTTAGTTCGAGGGATATGCACAGAAACTTGATAATATAACATTTCGCATTTTCTGTAAATATAGTTACTTATTGAAAAAAATTTATGGATGGATAGTCAATAATATACTTTTTATTAGAAGAAATAATAGATAATTAAATATAATCAGTAGAAATATGTCATTAGCATGTATTTGGCCCCATTTATTTTACAGAATTAATCAATTATACAAATTTTAGTTATTATAATTTATTACTCCATGCCTTGGAGGGTAATTGATATCGAATTAGCTTTTTAAATTAAATATTTTCGACTGTAATTGTATTTTAACGAACTGTGCTTCGTTTTGTTGCTATGGTAAATAATTAATTTAATTTATAGTTCACAATGAGATATTTTGCACACTTAATGCAGTCAACCTGCTGGCAAAAAACTTGAGAATAATCTGCAATAATGGTAACTATTTGCTTTGTCGTTTTAGAAAAATTTATTTAAATTTTAAGTCAATTTTAAATGACCATTTTAAATATTTGTCTTATTATGATTAAACCTGTACACTCAGTGGTGTAGTGATAGTAATAATCCTTAATTAAAGACAATAACTGTTAGGTTTTTGCATACAAAAAAGGTTTTAGTAAATCTAGATAAGTCCACATGTTTTGTAATTTTTTAATTGTAATTTCGTGTATTTTTTGAAAATGTGTGAATTCATCATACACATTTCCGTAAAAGTTATAATTCAAACATAAAATATTGATTGCAATGATATACAACTGAAACTGATAAGGAATCGTAATCGCTTGTTGTTTCAATTTAAAGATTAGGTGTGACTGAAATCAATGACAATTCATATAATTAGAACATTTCCAATCAATATAATGATATGCATTCGTAATGTTATTTTATTCTGCGTTCATTCGTGATCAACATTAAAATTTAAATTACTCTGCATTGTTTTTTCGAGTAAATAACGATCTGAAATATTTAATGCATTTGTTTTGTTAGCATTAGTTAAAATCAGCATGAAATGGGTATACATCAAATAACTAACACATAACCGGTAAATGATCTCCAAATTCAAAAGTGAATTAGAAAAAACATTTAGAAATAGATTAAACACGACTACAGTTATTGCTATCACTCATGATGCAAAAAAAAGAAATCAATTAAAGAGCTTAATTATCAATCAAATATGTGGCTTCATAAAAATACTTTGGCACCACTTCCATGTGTTCGATCACTTCTGCTCATTCAGCCATTTCAATTTAGCTCTACAGTTTTTTATTATAAAAGCCATAGCTAATTATCTAACAAGGCAATTTGCCTGACCAATGTTGTTAAAAACCAAATATATCGTAATGTATGATGACATATAATCCTTATTCTGATACATCGCCTGTTATTTATTAGTGAATTCATAATAATTGACTTTTTTAAATTTTAAATTTAAAATTTAACTTTATATAAATTATTTAAAATCTTACTAAGTATTTATTATTTATAATTATTTTTATATACATTGTATAAAATATGCCGACTCAGTTATCATATCTGATTAATTTGAAATTTAATGTTATGTGTTTTAAATATATCCATAATAATTTTATTTTATGTACATTAAATATATCGACATTAATATTTATATATTTAAAAATATTTATGTATTTATGTATTTATATATTCTTAATATATAAAATATTGATGCATTGCTTATGTAATGATATTGTTTTTCTTCAAAATCATTTAAATAATTTAATAGATACATCTTTTAAGCTAGGTTACTATAAATATTATATCAGACAGGAAATAATAAAATGTATATATCAACAAAATAGAATTAAAAATAAATTTAAACTCTTAAACTGAACATTTTTATGGATGGAAAATAAATAATATACTTTGTATTTTAATAAAAGCAACTTGATAATCAAATTTTATCATAGGAAATACGTCATTAGCATGCATTTGGCCACGCTGCTATGTTGGGTCGAGTAATAGGGTCAAAACCTAATAGCATAGTAGTTCCTCCTGAAGGAACATGTGGATTCGTGCTTTCATTTAAAGCAACTTTATCATTGACAGGCTGCAGTTTGCCTCAATATATTGATGATCAGGTCATTTTAATTTTTAATATTACGTATCAAACTATGACCATTTGTGTGCTTGAATGCGTGAGAGTCGTTATACACATACAATGTACTTTAATTGAGTCTAATTAATTAAAATAAAATTTATATAATCATTATACAATCATATTATACTTATGATATAAATAATATACATCGTAATATTATAAAATATAATATTTTTATTATTTAATAAAATAATATTACTGAAATAACGAAACAGATATTAGACATTATATTTACAATTAGAAACGTGCAAAATTGGTTAATAGTAAAAACTATATTTAGGGTCCGAAAAAAATTAAAAGAAAGGGAAAAAAGAAAAGGGCGGAAGAAGCCAATGAAGCAGATACGCATCTAGCTACCGAGCAAGCAAAGACATCGGACATGTCTAGAGAACAGGTAAAACTATTTCGTCCGGCTATTTTTATTCATGAACAGTACTTTAAACGATCTATCACTTATAAACTCAAGTTTCTTCTTTGATTAGTAACGCACAATGGTTTTGCCAATAGTTTTAATAATAACGCACAATGGTTTTAAATTAACAACCGACAGTGGTTTTTTCAATGTTTTTTATAATGGTTCTCCTTTTCACTTCAGTTGATAGGAATTCTTGGATTGTAATTGGATTTGCTTCCTTGAATCTTAGTTCATCGTCATTATGCAAATCGATTCGAGTATCATAGTGCCGCTCTTTCTTTTCCACTTTATGCATTAATAAAAGTACTTAGATGATAATTTGATCTGGTTCCTGACATTTTACTTCCTTTGGCATATATATATACAAATTGTTATTGCGAAAAATCGCTTGAAACTGTGGTCCAGGAGCCAAAGCCGGCTACGATTGATTTTTAATCCACTGCTAAATAAATTTGTTATGTATTTGCTAAAGTAAATACATATTTGCTATATATATTTGCAAATATATTTATTATTTACTAATATATTTTTATTTACAAATATATTTACAAATATATCTATTCGAATATTAAACTTTGCCGGTATTCGAATCTTTTTCGATATCATAAACTCAAATTAATGATTGCTTTTAATGGAATGTTTTAGTATTGCAGAAGACGAGTCACTTTTATTTAGAAATGTAAAATCACCTTTATTTAGAAATTTTCTTTTGTATCTATTGCATATAAGATAGTAATTTTTATGGGTGAACAATCTTGACAAGAGTAAAGTGTTCTACCGAAACGTTGTATAAAATAAATTGTTTGCATCTATCATGTATCAATATCTATCATGTGGATAATATCAATGCCAGCCAAATGTTCACTGGCACGCCAAAGTAATATTAACAGAAATGCATTGATGTTCAAAATAATTATTTAATCATCGAATTTTTTAGAAAAATAAATAAAATTGAATTTATAAAAATATTCTTTTATAATCTTGAAATTTTTTTATTGGGTGGTATCATGAAGCTATGAAATCAGCTATTTGCTACTGTTTTGTTCGTTAAACTCTTGACATTATACATTTATAATAAAATAATTATAGAAGATGGTAAAATTTATTTTATAATTAATATTTATTTAATTATTTATAGTATTTATTAGTTATTACTTATGTAATCTCAAGTATTTAAATCATTAAGGGCCATTTAAATTTTTATGATTCTTTTTAGATTTGTAAATGTTTGCAAATTATTAAATTATTTTCATTTTGAATTATAAAAACAATTAAAATTAGCTCAATTTAATTTTACGGTTTCTGTAAATCTGGCATCTATTAGAAAAAACATATATTTCAGATTTATCAATAAATGTTTAAAATAAATTTTTATTGTGAATATTAAAATTTATAATTATTCTGATTGTGAATATTAAACAAGCTTATTTGATAGTAAACATTTTTGTGTTTAAATTATTAACAAATAATTAAAAATAATTGTTTAAGATATGAATAAATATTAAAGAATTCGAATTTTTAACGTGAATTATCTTACAATTGACGAATATAAATATAATTGTGTTAAAATAACAATCCAGCAATACAACCTGCTATTTGTTTTCAAATCTGGCGATTTGAATCTTCTTGAGTTAAAATATGTACAGAAAGGTTGTACTAGGTTTAAACTTATCCGATTATGATTTACGTTGCTAAATAAGAAAGTTTATGTAAGAAATTAAAGATGTGCATTAATTCTGAAAATAATAATTTAGCTGGAAGAACACATCATTAGATTAAATGAAGAACTTGTTATAGAGCGAGAGCACAAAAAGTATTTTCAACTCGAGCGTGATAGGCTCAAGGTATTTATGGAACACCAAACAAAGTTTGTCACCGATAAAGATCAAAATGAACGTGTACTACTTCACGAAATTGACAAGATCAAAAACAAAGAGGGTCGATCATTGCAAGTAATGTAAACAGATAATTAGTGACATCGTCAAATAATTCAATATTTAGGTATTCCGTAATAAAATCAATTTGCTAGTGAAGCTAAACGAACAAAAGAGTGCGGAAGAACGTTTAAAATGGCTGGAAGAAATGCAAAACATTTTGCATAGCAATGAAAAGAATGAGATCGAATTAATGAAAAAGATATTCGATCTTAGTCAAGAGTTCGATGAATACAAAGAAAATCAAGTATCGATTATGCTAAGCATTCGGAAGGTATCAAACATTTGTAATTCATTATTAACAAACATTGAACAAGAAACACAGAACAAGCATTGAACTTGTTCAACGCTTGAACGATAAGCATTGAACAAGATAAATCCAAAGATATTTAATATATTTTTATATCTTAATATTGTCTTTTCATTAACGGAGCTACGGATTTTTATGTTTTTGAATGACAATGACTCATCTAAATCTCTTCAAAAGGATACAAGCTTTTCTGTTATGCATCCTTTTTTTAAAGTACGATAAGAACTGATTTTTGACAATTTAATTTTGATATTTTCCAGTCTTTGGTCAGACAAAGGTCAATATGTAAAACGGCAAACGAACGAATAAGGATGAAATAATTCTTATTACAAAAATGCTGTTATTGTCCTCTTTTGAGGAGAATAATAGAGATATTTAAGAATATACGATAGCACAATGAAACATATACTCTCCACTTAAGGTATATTAAAATATTGTATTTTGGTCGTATTCATTTAGCTGTATTAGCAATTTTTTAAATATAAATTATTTCACTCAAAAAACTAAATAGTTCATTAAATAATTGAATAATTAATATTTAAAAAATTAAATATAAATTATTTCACTCGAAAAATTAAATTGTTCATTAAATAATTTTTAAATAATTTCAGTTTATTAGTCCATTAATAATAAATACATATTAAGTTAACCCGCCAATGGGCCCATAAATAATAATCATTACATGAAGATCAACATTTCAACAGAGTGTATGCTTGCAATTGATTGCGGGTGCTTCTTTCTTCAGCTATCGGCAATTTGCATACTGATACCCTCCATAATATTGACAGGAATTCCCCTCCTTGATCGATATGCACGCAAGCATTGTGATATGGACCTGGCCATCGCGATGCTCAGTTTTGCTCGCAACCACGAGATTACCTCGAAGTAACTTCTTGCTCGCTTGCTACTAATTTTTGAGGTAATCGCATGCATGGCGGATTGCGCCATACGTCCCGCTCCACAAGTGGACGCAAATACAATAGGAGCGAATGAACTGTGATCGATCTTACGTATACGTTCCCCATATTTCGATCGCTTTCTCTTTTCATGGTATTCGAAAAATGTATGTGTTGACTTCGGAAAATACGATGTAGCATTTGAATTGAATATACACACGTCCATGAACATGCGTTCCATCCTATTTTCAGAGAGACCATGACATACTATATCTGAACAAGCATCGTATTTCTCGTCGTTGTGCTAGTTTCAAATAAATACGTTTCAGGCACTGAAGCTAAACTTGGTTCAATTGCAACACTTGAGCATATTTCTGTTAAGGCAGTTGCCAATACATTGCGAACTTCATTGTGACGTCCTGTAGGAAGGCCACATTTTATACACGATAAAACCTTGTTAATGTTAAACTCAGCTCCACAAACACATGTATGAGCTATGTTTGTGGATTCCAGGTCGTACCTAGCCGTCAAAGCATCACAGAATTCGATAGTTGACAGATGACTATCAAACGCTTCTAGTGGACGGCTTGTTAGCCAACCTGATGCACCCTTCACAGATGCAGAGTCAAGTAACCGGGTTGTTCTGGGGAAGTCAACCTCCACATCGTCCGCCTTTCTTTTTGACTTTCCAAATTTTGGATTCTTAATTTCCCAGCAATTTAAATTTGCGATTGTTCACGATCATTCGCAAGTACAGTATTAAACGGAATGCACATTTGAATTGATAAACTGTGCTGATTCAGTACCTCGACTAGGGGATCCCAAAATCCAAGTCCGCCTAATTTGGTAGGAAGAATATATACGTTTTCTAGCTCGTTGATGGTTTTCTGCGAGAATAAGCCAGTACAGAACACTTCGAATATGTTTTCTTTCAGTGGCCCAAACCATTCCCCCTTGCATTTTGTGGTGCGAATAATGTGAAGCCATTTATTCTGGAAAGCGTTAATATATGCGTAGTAGTACAATGAGCATTCCTATTTGCTAATGTGCTAAGTTGCAGAAGCTGCTCGCACCAAATGTCAATCTTACATGTCACGATCCGCTCAATAAATGTGACGATTCCAACTGGTGCACCAAGAATTGTAAGACCGTCATCCGTGAAGGTCTTACAATTACAGGTTCGCATCGTGAAATAAACTAATTACTCTTAATTTTTGTTCAAGGTGAACAAATAGTTTGCTCTTTGCTGGGCTAACGACATATCCGTATTGTGAGGCTATCTCCGTCAACAAATCCCATATCTGTCTGAGGTTTTCCGTGGTGCCCACTAAGTTCGCGGATTTCCAGTTTTAATAAATAAAGACTTTATTAAATACACCAAAATATAGCATGCAAGAATAAAAAAGTAGGTAATAACCAAATCAGATAAAAAATGACAGAATTTTCCTTCGTTATTTTCATCTTCTCTTTCCCTTTCATGGCCTCAAATCCAGAGGGATCTGAGCCCCCCCCCCAACCGATCCAACACGCCGCCTTCCGACTGAACCAACCGGAGTCTTTCAAACCCCCAAAGAATCTAATCGGCGCGGACTATGCTTGGTAAACGAGAGATGAGGAGCTTAAGAAACCAAAGCCTTTGCTCAGGGGAACGTCCTCTTGATAAGAAGACTAATCCCGAGATAGCCCAAGTGGCCCAAAGGCGCACCTGGGTTTTCCCTTTCAATGACAGAAGCTGAGCCCGTTTTAGGTCCCACCTAGCTTTCTTCAGGATACGTTTGAGTCTATCCAGGTCAGCTTTCGCCGACCAGTTCACCGTAACGATGAACCCCAGGTATTTTACTCGACTTGTGAAGGTGGAAAGTGGTTCAGAGGCAAATATGGAGGAGAGCACAGAGAGTGCTAATCTCTTAAGTTTTTGCTTTGTAGCAGGAGTGCAATGGAAGACGACCAGCTGCGATTTATCTGAGTTTAAAATAAGATTAGATATGGGTAACTGATCTTTTAATCTTAAAAAGAAACGGCTGATGTCAGACTACGTCTTTACACATGTGTCCAGTAAAGAGAGCTGTGGTGTCATCAGCGTACACTACGAGACGTTGTTCGCGTTTAAATATTTTGAATAGTTTAATAGAGGCAGCAAGATATAAGATAGGAGAAAGTGGGGATTCTTGAGGTACACCTGTAATAGGGTAGAACTGACGCGCATCAGGGTCGTCTTCATAGTAAAATCGCTTGGTATACAGCAGGATCTCCACTATGTTCACAATTCTCGCAAGCAACCCGAGGGACCTGAGAGAAGAGATCACAAAAGGAATGGAGATGCGGTCAAATGCAGCAGAAAAGTCAAGGAAAACAGCCACAACTAGACGATGGCTATTATTCCGACAAAACTGATCCACCTCACCTACTGCTGAATGAACCGAGCGACCTTTGACAAACCCTTGAATACCTGGAGGGATCAAATTACGCCTACTTAAATAATCGCGGATTTTACGCGCAAGCGCTTTTTCGTAAATCGACACGAGGATATTTTGAATCGAAATCGGTCGCAGATCTTTAGGGCATGAACAGGATTTTTTCTTAGGAATATAAAAACGCTTACTAATATTGATACCTGCTACATCGGAGAGGAGGCTAAAAGCATTGTGACGGCCACCTCTCTTCTCTGATCAGCTGTCAAAAGCTGACAGACCCGAGAAGAAAGTGGAACGACGGATTTGGAGATGCCCGGGAGTGGACCCCAGGAGTTAAGGATATCCGTAACAGATAGATCCCTACTCCTGAAGTTACACCAAGGCGGGATTGGTTGAGGTGTTAGAGTGGCTCCATAGTTGTGTAGGGTTAGTGACTCCTCCAAAACTTTATCAAGGCCAACATTTCCTATCCAACGCAATGCTCTATCCTTCCAGCAAACAAACTTCTCCTTCTTGAAAATCTTCCAAAAGGAAGACTGAGAAGGATTAAGGCGAGCTATACTCGTCCTATCCCTACTCAGCTGGAACCTGTATCTAGTGCTCCAGTATTCATTCGAGAGAGCCTGTTTGGCGGAAGCAGAGAGATTAGGGAGGTTCAGTAATTTTGCTAGGACCTTGAGTTTTGTCGGAGTGGGATTGTATATACGACCTTTATAGGTAGTCGATAGAATCGCGGTAGCTTGCGAAAAGAGGTAGGTATTAAATTTGGTCAAACTCTCATTTCCTATTAAGGGAAAGAGTTGGATAGCCGCTTGAAAGAGGGCCACTCTGATCGGATCAAAGTGAAACCTGCTTCGAAGCAGCATATCTTCCTCGATCCTCCAACGAATTAGGTCATGAGAAATGGACAATTGCTGGCGCGACTGCTCCGTGCAGAAGGGTATTAACAACCACCTCGAGTGAAGCAGTAAAATGTCGAGGATAGAATTTGTTGATGTGCAATGAAAGGTAGGTGACGGGGGTTTGTGAATAAGATAACCGTTCCTAGCTCTGCGAAGTGCTGCATTTATTCAACGACCAGTAATGTCGTTTAAATCTCTAAGTATAATGTCATAACCGCTGTCAATAATACTATCCAGGAGGTCACGGTTCTTGTGAATTTCCCCTGGACGGATGTAGACATTGGCTAGACTTATGCGTTTACCGTTCTTACTGAGTGAAACTTCTAAACAAGAAAGGGCTGAACATGAGTAGTTTAATAGGAGGGAGGACCTTAAGGAGCACTTAACTAAGGTCAATAGTCCTTGAGATGAAGATGAGTGAGGTGGGGTTTGTACGGAGTATAGTGGGAACAGATATGCTTTATGATAATTCGAGTAATGTCCTGGGAGAGACGGATAGACCGCGTCTCCTGAAGGACTATAACATCTGCATCTCTACCAGATAGAAGTCTAAGGGCGGAAGCACCTCCCGAGTTCCACTGAAGGATATTCAGTGAAAAAGGCTCACGAGTATTCTGCATTGTGATGGATTAGTTGGATTGGGGATTGCCTACCTAGACAAAGCTAGGTGCAGAAAGGTTGCCCTTCCCACCACTAGCCCCCTCCAAGGAAGGTACTTGCCCCTGGGCAGTATCTTCATTTCCCCTATTAGTCTTCTGTTAGATTAGCATCCCAATCTTGAGCGAGGAGACGGCATGGGCTGAAGCCCCTCTTTTTCGACTCCGGTACCGAGGAAACAGGAAGCACAGGATTAGTCCCGATAACGGTTAGGATAGAGCGTACTAACTCTTCCATTGCTGACATTCAGTAGAATGTCAGCATCATCCATACGTGGAGCTGCAGCGACCGCGAAGGAGTTGGCCTGATTGGGCGGTTTCAGCGAGAATAACTTCATATATTCTTTGAATAGAGAGCATTGCCTGCTCCAAGCTGGATGGCAGCCCCGCAATTCGAGCAGGAAAAGAAGGGCCTCGCAGCTATCGGTAGTTGTAAGAGAAGGACATCTGGTGGAGCTACAGGCCCCACACGAAGGGGTCCTACTGCAGCTGGAGGCCCAGCCGGGAAAAGGCTGGGCCTCCAAAAGCCAACCGGAATTGACCTCAGATTGGTGACCTTGAATTTAGCCATAAAAGAACTTATATCTTCTTCTTCCATTAAACAGGGAAGATTTGAAACTTTCAGTGAGGCCAGGATAGGCTTGGATGAGATTTCACCATATTCAGTTAAATTGGCAGAGAAGTACTCCATGTAGTTTGCGGCGAGGTCATTCGAGACAAAAGAGATCTTCATCTCCACAGGGTGTAACCTAACAGAGTTAAATAGAACCCTGTTCTGATACTGTTTGGAGAATGATCTCAAAAATTTGTTGTAGAGATCGTGTTTTTCAATCGGTTTCTTAACTTTAATTATGAGCAAATTCTTTAATTTAAAAATGGGGGGAAGCACCTCCCCATCACCTGAGACCATAGAAAAATTACTAACCTTGTTAATTGGATCCGTAGTTAGATTTACATTTAATTTGTCTTTTTTGTAGGATTATCGTTGATTTTTGCTGCTATCGTTTGATAGTTCCGAAGTTACTTGTACACCACACATTTCATTCATTCGTTATCTTCATTTCCATTTTTGAGTGACATCCGATAGACGTTATTGTATTTGTCGGATAAGCGGTATCGACAGAGTTACAAACGCGGCTATTGCAAACGGATCTCCTTGAGTAAATCCTTCTGTTACTTTTAGCACGTCATCTCCCGTCGTCATCAATATACTGCCGTCATATGTGTTATGCAACAATTGTGACATGGCTGGGCATACGTTAGCTATATTTGCTAGAGCCACTTTCGACAGGCTTTGTTAAAATAATAATAAGGATTTTCTTAATAAAAAAGAGATAACATGTTACACATAAAGGGATAAATAAGTAAATTAGTTATAAAAAGTTAAGTCAACAGTGAGACTGCATATTCTTCATAATCACTTCTTCTCATTGCGTAGGCCTCAAATCCATGGGGATCTGAGCCCCCCAACCAATCTAACACGCCGCTTTCCGATTGAACCACCCGGGGTCTTTCACCACCGAAGAATCCAATTGGCGCGGACGATGCTGGGTAAGCGCGAGACAAGGAGCTTTAGAAACCTTAGTCTTTGCTCTGGGGGACGTCCTCTAGAGAAGAAGACTAATCCCGAGATAGCCCAGGTACCCCAAAGGCGCACCTGGGTTTTCCCATTCAACGACAGATGCTGGGCCCGTTTCAGAGCCCAACTAGCTCTCTTCAGGATACGTTTGAGTCTATCTAGGTCGGCTTTAGCCGACCAGTTCACCGAAACGGTGAACCCCAGGTATTTTACTCGACTTGTGAAGGTAGGGAGTGGTTCAGAGGCAAATATGGAGGAGGGCGCAGAGAGTGCTAGTCTCTTAAGTTTTTGCTTTGTCGCAGGGGAGCCATGAAAGACAACCACCTGCGATTTAGCGGAGTTTAGAATAAGATTGGACTTGGGTAACTGGTCTTTTAATCTTAAAAAGAAACTGCTGATGTCTGGGACTACGTCCTTACACCTGCGTCCAGAGAACAGGGCTGTGGTGTCATCAGCGTACACCACTAGACGTTGCTGTCATTTAAATATTTTGAATAGATTGATGGAGGCAGCAAGATATAAGATAGGAGAGAGAGGGGAACCTTGAGGCACACCCGTAATAGGGTAGAACTGACGCGCATCAGGGTCATCATCATAGTAAAATCGCTTGGTATACAGCAGTATCTCCACCCTGTTAACAATTCTTGCAGGCAACCAGAGGGACCTGAGAGAAGAGATAACAAAAGGTATTGATATACGGTCAAATGCAGCGGAAAAATCAAGGAAAACAGCCACAACGAGTTGATGGCTATTCTCCCAACAGAACCGTTGCACCTCACCCACTGCTGAATGGACCGAGCGACTTTTGACGAACCCATGGAAACCGGGTGGGATTAAATTTCGCTTACTTAGATGATCACGGATTCTACGCGCAAGCGCTTTTTCGTATATCAAAACGAGGGAATTTTGAATCGAAATTGGCCGCAGGTCTTTAGGACATTTGACCGGATGCTTTTTTGGAATAAAAATTCTTTTGCTAATGTTGATGCCGGCCACATCGGATGGGGTGGCTAATAGCATTGTTACGGCCACCTCCCTTCTTTGATCAGCTGTCAAAAGCTGACATACACGAGAAGAGAGTGGAGCGACGGAATTGGAGGTGCCCTGTAGAGGCCCCCAGGCGTTGAGAATATCTGGCACAGATAAGTCTCTACTCCTGAAGTCTCCCCAGAGCGGGATTGGTTGCGGTGATTGAGTGGCTCCATAATTATGTAAGGCTAGGGACTCCTCCGAAACTTTGTCAAGGCCTATACTACCGATCCACCACACAGCCCTATCCCTCCAGCAAACAAACTTCTCCCTCTTGAATATCTTCCAGAAGGAAGACTGAGAAGGGTTAAGACGAGCGATACTCGCCCTATCCCTACTCAGCTGGAACCAGTATCTGGTGCGCCAGTACTCGTTCGAGATAGTCTGTTTGGCAGAAGAAGAGAGAGAAGGGAGGTTAAGTAGTCTAGCTAGGACCTTGAGTTTTGTCGAAGTGGGACAAAAAACTCGACCTTTATAGGTTGTCGAGAGAAACGCGGTAGCTTGCGAAGAGAGATAGGAGTTAAATTCGGTTAAACTCTCATTACCAATTCGGGGAAAGCGTTGGATGGCTGCATGGAAGAAAGCCACTCTGATCGGATCAAAGTGGAATCTTCTTCGAAGCAGCGTATCCTCCTCTATCTGCCAACGAATTAAATCATGAGAGTGGACAGATGTTGACGCGATTGCTCGGTACAGAGGGGTTTAAACAACCACCTCTTATGTAGCAATAGTAAGTCGAGGAGTGAATTCGTTGATGTGCAATGAAAGGTTGGGGAGGGTGGTTTATGAATAAGATAACCGTTCCTGGCTCTGCGGAGGGCTGCATTAATCCAACGACCAGTTCTGTCGTTGAAGTCACCTAGTATCATGTCATAGCCGCCGTCAATAATCCCATCCAGAAGGTCACGGTTCTTGTGAATCTCCCCTGGACGAATGTAAACGTTGGCAAGACTGATGCGTTTACCGTTCTTAACGAGTGAGACTACTAGACAAGACAGGGCTGGACAAGAGTAATTTAGCAAGAGGGAAGATCTTAAAGAGCACTTAACTAAGGTCAAGAGTCCTTGAGAAGAAGAGGAATGAGGCGGGGTTATGTACGGAGTATAGTGTGAATAAATGTGCTTAGGGATAAATCGAGTAATGTCCTGGGGGAGACGGATAGACCGTCTCCTGAAGGACTATAACATCTGCGTCTCTACCAGATAAAAGTCTAAGGGCAGAAGCACCTCCCGAATTCCACTGAAGAATATTCAGTGAAAAAGGCTCAGGCTTACTCACCATTGTGTTAAATTAGTTGGAAGGGGATGCCAACCTAGACAGAGCTAGGTGCAAGAGGGTTACCCCCTTGCCACTAGCACCATCCAGGGTCGGACTCCCCAAGGCAGTATCATCATTTCCCGAGGAGGCCATAGACTTCAACAATTTTCCGATCTTGAGAGGAGGAACGGGCTGAGCAGACCCGCCACGCTTCTTAGTGCTGGGGGTATGCAACAAATCGGCTGGAACTGGTGCCACCGTGGGCGTGCCTACGAGAGAGGAGATGAGTGGCAAAAAAAGAGCTTGTAGTTCACTAATAATCATCTTCTTTTAGTTAGCCAGAAGATGTATAATGTCATTATTTGGCATCCGATCTGGAGCGGCAGCAGCGTACGATTTCGTAATCGGCGTAGAAAATCTCTGTCTGTAGGCTTTAAACAGGGTGCATTTTTTCGACCAAGCGGGGTGCACTCCCCCACAGTTTACACAATAGGGTGTGGTAAGGCATTTGTCGTTGTTAGCCGGGTGCGGGCAGTCACCCTTGCCACAAACACCACAAACAGAGGAATTAGAACAGGTGGAGGACCAGTGCCCCCAGCCGTGACATTTTTGGCAATGAGGGTAGGTGAGGGTGTCCTCACTAATCAGCAAGAATTTCAAATTGAATCCCAAAAAGGGATTAACTGTTGAAGCGGCAAGAATGTGCCCGTTGTCTAGATCCGTCTCAGCAAAGGCAACTAGGAGCGGGTCACCGCCTTTACTTAGTACATGTATGATTGAAGAAAGTTTGAACAGTTTTTTTAATTGATCAATATCATCGTCAGAATTGAACGAAGGAAAATTAGAAATTTTTAAAGTACATCTTAGCGGCAGAATAGTTATAGTACCAATAGTAGATAGATTAGTGGAAAAGAATTTTCTGTAATCCTCGAGTATGTCACCATTCGCAAAGGAGACCCTGAGTGTATTCTCGAGGGTTTTAAAAGAGTTGAATAAAACTCTATTCCTAGTAATCGTGGCGAAATCTCGAAGGAACGTGCCAAATAAGGCGTGTTTTTAAATAGGTTTTGTTGCTCTTATTACATATAAATGTGCTAGTTTAGGAACAGGAGGGAGGTAATCCTCCACACCATGTTTAGAGAAACTAAAATCACTAACCTTGCCATTTCCAGAATTTTTTTCAGAAGGAATACTTACTTCGCCTTGAGAAATAGTTGATTTTCCAGAAAAATCCGCTGTTGAATTGCAGCAATGGAAATCCTTTGAATGCTCCGACGTGCACATTTTTTTTCACCTAATCAAATACATTGATGATTAACGCTTTGTTAAACGGATCGCTTACATCAATTGTGAGAATGGAATGATTCCTATTTGATTCGTATGCTTGTGAAATCGAGTGTACAGCATACTCAATACCGGCTTTCTGTGATACACACAATTGAACTTTACCAGCGACATTTTGCAATGGATTTTTGATCACTGACAATATTGTTTTACCTATTATCTTGGGTAGATGTCCCCTACGCCTATGAGACGGACTCGGGGATTTCTGTTCAGTGGGATTAGTCTACTGACTAATATTGCTTTAATAGTCGAAAATGCAATCCTTTCGGTAGCTATTCTTATGGCCAGATCGGCAATACTTTCGGCTAGTTTCAATACGTGTGACTTGAAACATGTCAAAAAGCGTTAAAATTCGGACGCGGTTATTCCCAACGATCAGCTCCTCAATGTGTTTTCAATGCTGCTGATATTATTTTCTTGCCATCGATTTGACAAAATTCTACTACATGATGGGGCACACATTCTGGTAGCGGAGCATGAAGTATACCATCTAGTTAACCTTCAGTACCAGTGGGATGTAGATCGCGCAAAATATTTTCGACTGTACGCCATTCGTTTATGTCATCAAGAGCGTGTACTTGATCTTTGTTGTCCAATAATTTCATCGCGGCGTCGGATCTTCCCTTAATAGATGTACGAATCTTGTTCGCCAGATAACTTGTGGATAACTCACACAGTTGCTTACTCTCCTCAGTCGTTGTTGAAGGGAGCTCGCTTCATCCATTAACTCCGACAGCATTCCGGACTTCTGCATCTCCAATCGTCTCGTAAGGGTTTTACGGATTAATGATGTTTTCCGTGAGGGGATAAGTTGCATGACACATTGGCAGATGATAGTAATTTCGTTTAACGCCGTAGCTTCGCTTGGAAGTACATTTGCAACCGCTTCATATTTTGCAATTAATATGTCGATCAGAACATTGCTGATTCGCAAAGTGGAAGTGATATAAATAATTGAATAATTAATAAATATTAATTATTATATAATAATTGATATAATAGATATTTTATCAATAAAATATTGATAATATAGTAAATGCATAATTCCAAATATCAAAACAACTTTTAAAATCTTTATGTAAATATCATAAAAATTTCAAAAGGAAATCAGTTGTTTAATAAATCAAAGATTAATTAAATACTATGATGGGTTAAGTTGCATAATATACAGTTATTGTAATATAGAATACAATATATTTACATATATACAATATATATGCAATATATACATATTGTATATATGTATATATACAATATATACAATATATATACAATATATTAATATATTTTATCGGGCAATAAATGCTAATAATAACAATAGAAAATATACATTAACCATAAACTTCATTAATAAATGTATAGATAACATAAATATAGGTATACTTTTAAATAATTCTAAAAGTAAAGAAATAATAGGGTCAGATTTAAGTAAATATATTCCTAAAATAAGGTATAAACTCCTACCACTATTAGGACGAAAAATTTGTAATTATAATAAAGAATTAAAATCAATATGTAACGATAATATTAGAAACATAATGGAAACAGAATGCAATTGTAAAAGTCTTAGTTTTGATAAAATAAATGAACATATATGTACCCATAATCTAGAATTAATTGAAAATTGTGAATAAAGAAAGCTGATATCAAAAAGGTATAAATATAGATTAAATAACAAGAACGACAAAAATAAAATTTACAATTCGTTATATAATAACTTAAATGATTACTTTAGTAAGCTGATTAATAGTAAAAGCTTAAAAACATCAAAGATAAACATTTGGAAAACTTATATATTAGATAAAATGGATGAGATCCATTATTAGATAAAACGGATTATATTAGATGAATTAAGGAAAATGCTATTAAAAGGGTATAAATATAGATTAAAATATTTAAATAAAATACAAATTTTAATTTGACTAAAAACAAATTTAAAAAATATGTTAAAACTGTAATTGTGAAAAAATTAAATAATTTGAATTGTGTTGATTCAAACTATTGTACCACAAAATTGTTTACTTCTACGTTAAAAGTAAATAAAATGTTAATGACGACGTTAGTATATTAGAATTCAAAATTACACAAAAATCTAATAAAACCTGGATACAACCTAACATCAATAATACGAAAATAAAAAATAAAACAATAAACAATAAAATATGATATAAGTGTTTGATTATGTGTATAAGTAAGTTTGATTATGAGTTTGATTATGCGTATAAGTATACATTTAAGTGTGTAATTAATTTAATTACAATTTATTATAATTTATTTACTTAAATAATTTTGGCTTATAATTTAGTAAGATTTTAATCTTACAAAAAAGATTTTTTTTGTGTGGGATACATTATCCTAAATGTATTAATAATAGGTCGCTACTAGAATTACTAATTAGCATTTTTCTATTTTTTAATATTTATATTTTGCTATTTTCATATGAAAACTGAAAATGGAAAAAACGTATGCCAATGATATTCACTTGTAAATGTTGATGTAGATATATAATTACTTGCATCGCCATGAAAAATATAATAAATTAAATAATTTATTCTTTTAATTATTTTTTTTCGTTTTTTATATAAATTAATAATTTATTTAATTTATTTAATAAACTAAATAAATTATTTAGTTTTTAAATTAATTAATTTAATCGATAAATTAATTTAAACAATTAATTAAAATAAATGTATAAATTAAATTTAATTAAATTAGGCTTGCAGATAGTCAGGTAATTAAAAAGAAGAAAGGAAATAAAGGCGAAGTTTTATCCACATTTATTGAATTTACAATAACGTATTAAATATGCGCCATAATCATGTAATTCTATTATTCATTTTCAGTCATTTAAGTTATTTTACTGTCGTAAAATAACTTAAAATAAACTCGGCGCTGTCCAGATGTCGAAAAACAGGGTCCTACACCAAGAAAATTAGTAAGTGAAACTGATAAACCTGGTTAAATAATCAAAAAATCGATATTTCAAACATTCTAGTTTCTTAACTAGAAAGACCCACGTTTCTTAACTAGACCCATTAACGTGGGTCTAGTTAAGACCCACGTTAATGCAATATATAGTAAGAATTTAAATTTGAAGAAAGCTGGCAAAAGCCATCGCAAAATATATTTTTTGTCTACTTTACCAAACGCTTGCAGATAGATCAAAATTTGTTTGCTACTACAAACCGCACTCCATTATTATTCATATAATACGGACATTATGTCATCAAACCACTTGTGCAGTGCTAACAGTTCATCTCGTATTTGCAAGGAGTGTTTTAAATATTAAATTTTGTTTTCAAATTTTTTCAAATTATCATTAAATTTGTATGCTTTAAAAAACAATCATCCTTAATTCAACGAAATATTTCCCGATCTAGGAGTATGAAGATGAACTCGTCGATCAGAGAAATAATTATATGGATTCCTTACAAAAGGCATACGATAAGATGCATCAACAAATTGACAATGTTATTATTGAAGCGAATGAAAAATCATTGGAGGCTGCAGCAGAATTAAACAAAGAATACGATGAGATGATGAACCGTTTATTGCTATGCCATCGCTCATCCGTAGCAGACCTTGAGCAGGCTGTAATGAATTCCTTACGCCGATACATGAAGATGACCACAATATCAGAGGTACTATATTCTACACAATTAGTAAATTTACTAGTAATTGATGAACGCTTTAACTATTATTTGAATTGACTTAAACAAGTCAATTATGGGTGTTGGCTAATTATTCTAAAAATCTTGAAACCTTATCAAGCAAACACATTATAAAATCCAAATCTTGCATCTAGCAATTCAGTATTTTATGTATTATATTCCTTAGTGCTGAATAGGCGTTAGCCAAAACACTTTTCAGTATTGAAAGTTTTCTTTTATCATTAACCATATTTAGACGGAGTTTCATATCTTTCAACTCATCTTCTAATTTGCTTATACGATTTGAGCTTGTCTCAATTGCAGATCGCAGAAATTGATTCTCCGATTGAATCATTTGTAGATTATTGTACACGGGCTGAGAATGCTGAAAATTTTGATATTTACTTGTCCTACCCGAACACGTACTATTTTCATATAATAAATGTGAACTTTGATCAAATTCGAATGAGAACGCTTTTCTGAACGATCGGCAAGGATTTTGTAAGCTCCGGCTTATTACTGTACTTTTTAGAGTTATTTCTTTGTGATCGCTGATATTCTTCGCTATCATGTTCATGCGATCCATGAGCGTTGCTGTGACCACTATCTTCCGATTCGGTTGATGTATTCGCGGCCGCGGTGGTGGCGGTTGTAATGAATTCGTTACAGTATTTTATTTTAGTGATTGCATGTAAAACCACGATGTGACATGTTCTAGGATTGATTGTTTTTTACTGGATAGGAGTTAGCCAAAACACTTTAGAAACAATCCATCAATTTTTATTTAAATTAAAAAATATGGACATTTGAAATGTATTAATCGATATATTTAAGCATACTTACATACATCAATTGTCGAAATTTGTAAATTTAAACCAATCAGGCTTTTAAACAGAAGTAAAGTTAAACTCAAACAAATTATCTATTTTTCGAGCACTATTGATAAAAAACTGTAATACATATTTACAAATATGTATTATATATTGATGCATAATATGTATTATACATTATATATGTATTATAATATATATTATAATATGTATTATATATGAAAATTATATACAAATTTATGTAAAACACATAAATTAAAAACTGTAATTTTATTTATCTTTCATTTGCAAATCGAAGATTAAGAACCACGTTGCTAGAGTTTTTAAATAAATTATTCTTCGAAATAATTGTTATTAGATATATTACTAATTTAAATAGATTTTATATTGCACAAAAATTGAATTATACTATTTAATTTGATGATGCATAATCAAATTAAAATAACAAATAATTATTTTAAAATATGAATTTCTCAAGAGAGAGTGAGACTATTCTTCGTTAATCATTTGGTTATACTCATTCAAGCCAAACGCGAAAGAAAATAGACGAAACATGAACACGTACAGTCTCGTCATTATAATGACTCATCAGTGCCAGATCCATTCAACTGCTGGATGCAGATGAGGATCGACAGACGACACAAGACACGAGTCATGTGTATAAGTTACAAGAAACACTCTAGGACTCTGAGGTTACTAGAACAACTCGATTAGGTTACTAGAACAACTCTATGAGGTTACTATAACAACTCCATGAGGTTACTATAACAACTCCATGAGGTTACTATAACAACTCCATGAGGTTACTATAACAACTCTATGAGGTCACTATAACAACTCCATGAGGTTACTAGAACAACTCTAGTAACTCTATGAGGTTACTAGAGTTGTTTTAGTACCTAATGCACATGACTCGTGTATTGTGCCGTCTGCCAGTCCTCCTCTGCATCTAGCAATGGAAGGGATCTGGCACTGATGAGTCACTGTGATGACTCATCAGTGCGTTTTCTTTCGCGTTTGGCTTGAATGAGTATAACAGTATTTTAAAATAATAAATGATTAGATTAAAATAATAAATAATTATATTAATTTATAAAAAATATTATTAGTTAATGACGCATTTTAGATCTAATCGTCAAATGACAGTTACAAAGATTGTCACCGATTGTTTCAAATTGAAATTTTAAAATTAGAGATAATAAATTAATTGTTAGAAATATATCTATCCTGATCTGTATTTTAAATTTTTTAATATCTAGGATCAATTAGGTATAGTTAAACAACAACAATAATTTCAAAAATTTTGTTCTTCTTTTTGTCGTTTAACTATACCTGATTTTTTCTGAATATTTAAAAATTTAATTAATTGATTTTTAATTAATATTTTTATTAAATTTTAAGATTTCGATATTTATACTTAAAACGGTAAATAATGAGCCAGCTTTACTAATAAAAGATAAAGTTTATACACCCATATTTTGTTAAAAGTGTTATTACAGTTTTAATTCTCGAATCAGATCATTAGCCCAATCTTTCCAATGCTTCAACCATAATTACACTATTTCCACGAACAACGACTTTACCCATAGGAACCTGTTTACCTTTATCAGATACATCAACGGCTTCATCCAATACAAGGTTCATATAAGGGTCGAAACCACGTAAGACACCCTGAATATTTCTACCTCCATTTATTCTCAACTGACACTGTTTTTCCATAAATTTTTTCAATTCCGGAGGGTTAGTTCGACTCATCTAGAAACTTTACCAAAATTTAACAAGATCCTTAAAAATACTATCTTAATTCTAAAGATAAAATTTTTTACCATCGTAATCGACTAGATATAGTCGAAATATTTATATATTTAAATTAATAATTTCGCAACAATTTCGAGAATTTATAAATTTAAAAAACATTAATTATATAATTAATTAAATTTATTTACGGTAGATATTTTGTCTACATATTTGATAAACATTTTTTTTCGTAATTAGAGAATGTAAAATTTATTTGAACTTTTGAATTAAACCTATTTGAGAATCAACAAAGAAGGATTACATTCTATAAAGGGGTCAAATAAGTAAAATATTTAATGATTTATGAATTTTAAGTATGACCCAATATATCAATAATATAATGTTAAATGGAAATATTTGCAAAACACATTTTCTTGGCGAGTCGATATAGAACGAACTTTGTAAAATTTGCAAACGAAACTCAGACCAGCAGTATTTAATTTGTTTATGATATTTTTCAATTAAAAATGCGAGCTAACATTTTTAAAACCACGTTCGGCAATAAAAAATTAATTTAATACGCCTGACAGATGATATTTAGGAGGATTTATGATAATCTAGTAGCAAAACAGGCACAACAATTCAACTCATAATGCCACTATAGGCAGAGTCAGTGTTCCGCCGTTGTCGTTTGCAGTCAACCCTGCAGACTTCTGTAGGCCCCAACCGTGAAGGGAAGCCAGCTGAAGTCAATGTCATCTTTAGGAGATAAACATAATTTGTATAAATAACCAAAATCTGTATAAATAATTAAAATTAGTACATATTTTTATATGAACTGAGATAATTTATCTGAAATTCATCAAAAATAACGCTGCATAATAAGTTGTCGTTAAGAGCACTAAATATTAATAAAATGTTTGATGACAGAAATATATTTCATAACTTTTCTTCAAATTAAAATGATTGTTTAAGAAACGTTTGGAGGCCAGCAAACAAAGAGAGGAGAAGCTAAGGCGCACAAACGACAGACAACGCATGGATATCGAAAAGCACAAGCGACAGATAAATATCCTGAACGACAAACTAGCAAAGATTTCTGATTCCGATGTCTATATTAAAACATTACAGCATAGTGCTTTAGTACGTATTTAAAGATAACTCAATTCGATTTTTAGTTGAGTTGTAAATTTTGAGGAAATAATTTTTAAATTGAAGGATAAAACATCTTAAAAAACTGAGAACTGCTTTTCTAAATTCGCGATTTGTTTAAATAATATAAATCTGAAAGATGCATTCCGTATTGCATGCATTTACGTCTCGGAGCACTGGTTTTTCAACCTCACACATGTCGCTGCGGAATCCAAATAGACTCACTAGTCACTCATGGCCTCAGTTCTTAACGTTCCGCAAGTCGGTTTGTCAGGCGCTCTTTTGTTAATTCAATTATTCTGGACGCTCTTAAAAAGGCCCAAATCCCAAGCTGTCTAGAACTTCCAGGGTTGTTCCGATCTGATGGCAAACACCCAGACGGAGTTACAATGGTTCCATTGGACCGCGGCAAATTCGCATGTTGGGACTTCACATGCGTTGACCCGCTAGCACCCAGTCATCAGGCGACAGCTCTAGCAGGAGCCAGATCAGTAGCTACGGAAGCTGAAGACAAAAAGAGAATAAAGTACGAGGGAATTTCAGCACTAGGGATGAATTTCATTTCTATAGCCATCGAAATCACTGGTTTGATCGACAAGGAAGCATCTAACTTCTACCGTTCTGTAGATAAATTATCTTTAAAAACTGAGAAAATAGTGATTTTATAAAATTATCTCTTATTTTAAGAGTATCTGCAAAGTTAATTTTATGCTCAAATAGCCATCGATATTCAAGCAAAACTTATGAACGAGTTCAAAAATCTCATTTTATACATTAATTTCACGGTCTGTAATTTGCTTAAAAATATTTCATCGGACAATTGTATTTATTTAACCGATCTACTTTAATCAATGATAAACATATCGGAAATGAAATCTAAATGAATAAAGTCAAAAAAAATGAAGTAACCCATAAGCAGCAAGAGACCCGACGAGCAGCAATAAGTGAGATGGACTTTCAATAATTGAAACTTCAGAGAAACGGTTAGAGAGCGATATATAATGCGAATATCGATAGCGATAAATACATATCGAGAATGACAGAGATTCAAACGATTAGTATGGATCACGTGTAATATTAATCTCTGAGACTGACAAGCCGTACAAAAGCGACAGCACCACGTATTCCATAACCACGATCCACTCTTAATAAGTAGTAATTCTAAATGCATAGGGATATCGAAAATAAACAGATGAAACCAAGTTTTAGTTAAATAGAAGACATCATTACTACGATAAACAAGTTTTTCAGCTCATTAAACTGAGCTGGAAGACTCCTGACATTCTATAATTGACAAGATAACGTTTTTTCAAAACTTCTGATTTAGAACTATGGACTACTAAGGATCTAGTCACGACAGAAAAGCCTATTCGATCTTACACACTAAAGTGAGTGTAATCATAGACATCAACAACTAGCACAATGTAATCCAATAAACAGTTAGTCACTACTCGATTACGCAAAAATTTCGTACACAGAGGTTCGACTCACTATTACTCAGACAATCAGTTAGTCACTACTCGATTACGCAAAAAATTTCGTACACAGAGGTTCGACTCACTATTACTCAGACAATTTTCTAATTCTCTATAACCATATTTGAGCCACGAAAGGTTGTCGGGATGTAGATGTCGTAAAATACGAACAGAACTATATTTTAAAATGTGTTCACATTGTAGAAGCAAAGTGATATGTTTAGCCAAGCAAAATACTATCTTCATAGGCCTGGTTCTATCCAACGATCTGCTATCAAAACGGAAAACTCTCGAAATAACGATCTAGATGCAATATCATTATTGTACTCTACCAGAAATTCAAAAAATAGATCGCAATTGTGAAATATTATCATCCAATCTGCTACGTGAATCACTTGGACAATATTCTTCTATACCACTTAGAATCAGATTGCAAAATTGGGAAATAGTGAAAGATCTATATTTTAAAAAGTCTTTTGTGCAAACGTTGCCAAATGAAAAACCTTCGCAATATCCTTCCTGATTATAAATCGGCTTAATATCAACTATATCGGACGTGTTTTGAGTGAGTGAAGTTGTTGAATCTTGGGAAACAAAGTACATTTGAAACAAACAGATCAAATCAAACATCTTCAATGTTGTATTGATATTAATGTCCTTTCAATACAGTATGATTCGCTAAAAACAAAAACGTTACTTATTTACGACATTAAATGCATTCGATTCTCCTTTAACTTAGTATTTTTAATCTTAAATCTATAATCTCTAATTTATAAGAACGCAAGCAAACTTTAACATTAAGTATAAGTTAAAGTGTAATACTTTTGACTTAAAGTATTTTCAGTATTAAACCTACAATTTCTGATTTATAGGAACGCAGACAAACTGAAGTTTATCTGACAAATGAACGAAAGAGCTTCTCAAGTCGAATAAGAAGAATTCGACAAAACATGCTACAGGTAATAATGGAAAGAGTTTATGACTTTACTAAAACAATTACAGGGAATTAAATCATACCTAGTCGGCGTCAGGCACAATATGCCTTCTAAGACTATACTCCACCATTACCGACAGTTTCAAAGAGCTAGTGATACATTATTAATAATTTGCCTACATTTGATTGACGAATGTAACCATTTATGTGCTCGAATAGACACATAAATACTATTTATGCGGTCGTTCATCTTGACCATTTTGATAATATCAAGAACACTAATTTTTAAATACAAGATACAATTCATCCGAGGAAGATTTCAATCTAATTACATTAAGCACAACTATACTTTTTTATATCGATGAACACTGTCCAGATGAATAACATTATCTTTGTTGTATTTGAGAACCATGAACTTACGCTTTTTGAAATTATAAGCTACAATTTTATTTGTGGTCATTATAATCGTTTATAATTCCACAATAATAAATAAATTTAAGACTGATGTTTTCAATTTTTTAAAATTAATGACTTGTTTCGAAAATGAATTGTCTTAAGACGAATATAACCGGACTAAAGAATGAAATTAGATTGTATGTCATAATGACCATAATAATTTGACTCGTCTTGATTTTTCTACTAGTTTAAAATGGAGTCTGCTTACACAATTAATATTCTTGTGCGATATTATGAACGTGACATTCACATAGAACAATAAGGTACGTTTACCATGTTTCTTTTAGGTCGATATGATTTTAAGCTATAATGAAGAACGAAAAAATTATTGTAGCCGTTTAATTTTAAGCGATAAAATTATTATAAGCAAGACCAGATATTACTTAATAAGTAATAAGAAAGTAAATGGCTGTTTAAAACGCCTATATAGGATTTTATAATTATAATGTATCATCTATCTTTTCTAATTTTTATTTTTTATTAAATATATAAAATAAAATAAACCAGTATCACGAGTCCAAGAGAATATTTTATCAATAATATTTTACAGGTGACAGTAATATTCTAAACACTTCATCTTACTGTAAATCTTAAGATTGTCTGCGTAAGCGAGCCATTCACAGATTATTGCCCTTTTATGAGAACATTAAGTTATTGAAAAAATATTATCTCGGAGTCGATACTGGTCTACTATTTTACTATCTTTTTTAAGATTTATTTAAGGTGGCAAATGCGTACCAGCGCACGCTTACATGACCACAACAAAACAAAAATGTAAATCATGTGTCGAGAAAGTGTGAACTATCTACGTAAAATGCTATCATTTACGTGTCGGTAATTAGACTATCCCATGGTATATATGTTGGGATTAAATGTCATATAAAGCGTGAATGTATTTAAAAACTTGAGAATTGTATGGTACTGTAGTCTTAAGACAAGGGCAGATAAAGATATACGCATTACCTAAGATCGTTTTTATGACCAAATATGAAATCTAAGATTTGGAGAGGATTCTTAGGCAAGGTAGCAAATTGTGTCTGAAATTGTATCTGCAGAATTATAGGGACTGGTTGTCAATTCATAATATGCAGAGTACCCGCGCTAGACTGTTCTCGTTAGATATGACTGCGATGTGATATATGGTCAGAAACCACGATGGGTACCCCTACAAATACATTACGTCAAATGACAGACCGTCTCACAGGGGTCATTCAATAGCACCAAAAACATTACCACCAGGTCATTGCTCGAGGATTACCATATTATCACACAGATCGATTAGATCATTGAATTGTCTTCTAGACGAAGGATTTAAATCCGACCTAAAGCTATTTTAGTCTGTAATTAAATATTTTTATATATTATTATCTTTTTTTGAAAATATACATTTTCTTCTTTCTTTTATAAATAAAATCTTTATGGAACGAAGAATAGTATTTTTATTTAATACAACAAAACGTTAATGTTCGATATTTCAATAGCTACTGCTATCATCGTCAGGAAACCATCGCAGTTTCCTGACGATGATAGCAGTAGCTATTGAAATATCGGACATTAACGTTTTGTTGTATTAAATAAAAATACTATTCTTCGTTCCATAAAGATTTTATATATTATTACCATTAATTTACACCAGAGTGAGCAAAAGCTCGTTACAAGGTTATATGTGATCAGGTAGATTGTTCTATACAGTGCACACCCTATCTGGTAAACCTCTGCATACATCTCTGATGTGCCGTTTCGCCATGATGTGAAGGTTGTGACCTCTGAGTGTTGATTATTTGCGGATGGGGAAGATATATATCAAATGATGATCATGACGGTTTACGGCTGCCCATGTCATCATCAAGTCTGATATTAATAGAGACTTTTCTATTGATGTAACGCCTAGCAAGTGAATTCTACTTTCAAATAGTAAGCCTATTATTGAGGGAACCAAATGCGTTGCATTGCGTAGCACCTTTTCATTATTCGTTTGCTCAGTTTTTGATTGAGGATGCATGGCTTGCGATGCATATAACACGTGACTCATAATCAACGATTTGTAAAGTAGTTTAAATGACGGAATGTCGACTCCGCGAATAGTTCTGAGTAGCATAGTAAGAATTTGTAAGCACTTAGTTTTGACTGCAGCGGAGTTGATATTTGTTTTTAGGTCATCTGTTATTATTACACCTAGGTCATTGTATGAGTTAACCACGTTTATTTGCCTTCCGATTACTTCATAGTTTGCAATATGTCACATGCGTCCAATGTGCATATGATCACATTTTTCTGGGTTTATGAGCACGTTTATCTTAGTTTACAAAAACCATGTTGTTGATTATTCATGATTCCCTACCTCTTGATGAATGTCTCCAATTCAGTAAGCACTATTCGCTCCAAGAGTTTGCAAGATATGCATGTAAGGCTGATTGTACGGTAGTTCGATAAACGTGATTTATTTCCTTTCTTATAGATCGGGCACACTATTGCGGTTCTCCAGTCATCAGGTAATGTTGATGTATATAACGAGGCAACAAATAGGCGATGAACAGGTGTACACACAGTGGTAGCGAGTTCACGTAGGGCAATTGACGGTATGCCGTCTGGCCCAGAGGAATTAGTTCTTGGTAGTATTCTTAGATCCGAGAATACATTGTTCAGTTGAAAGATTTTTAGGCATTCGTCTATATTAGCTGAGGTATTATTCCTTTTGAAACGTCCGAACGTTATCTTATTACTGATTGATGACGGGTTCGCCATTGCAAATTCGTTTGCAAATAAATCAGCAACTTGGTCGCATACCAAGTTGTCCGCATCGTCCAATACACATTTTAGTGGAGTGTGTCTCGATTTGCTCTGCTTGGTTACAAACGAATAGAATCGCTTTGGGTCACATCGAATTTGGAAACAGATTATTCAGGAATATCCGTTGCTCATTACGTTTAATTGACGTCGCGTAGTTTCGAGCTTTTCTGTAAGCCTCATAAGTGCCGTGCCCATTTATGTATTTGTTAAATGCCAAGTTGCGTTTTTTGATTGCCTGTCTTACAGAGTGTACGAGCCACTGAGTTGCTTGCCTTGGTTTCGTTTTTACGTTCATGGTAGGTGAAAATATGTCAATCAGGTGACGGAGCACGTCTTGAAAATCGTTCCATGCCATGTTTACGCATACAAAGAATGGATAAAGCTACTTATGATGTGACAAAAGTGCGGCAATAGTAGTGTAGTCAGTCTTGTATACGTTGATTCTGGAAACAAGAGAGACAAGATCCTTGACGATGTTTGGAAATGTTAGTTCTATAATTAGCATGAAATGATCGCTGGATCCTAAGGGAGGCCTAAAGTGTATGTGTTTGACATCATTGATGTCTTTTGAGAGGCAGAAGTCCAGAAGTGATATGGACTCGTTTCTTATTCTCGTGAATTTGTGGACATGCTTCACTAGGTTATGGTCTCTGAAATATTCCAAAAGTAATTTTGACTCAATGTCACAGTTTTCCGTTTGTGAATAAGCATTCCAACTTACATTAGGCATATTGAAGTCACCGCAGATTAACAGCCCCTTCCTATGTAAGTGACGGTTGATCGAATTCATAACGTCGATAGTTGATGATCTGGGAGAGCGATAGAACAAACAAACAGTAATATGCGATTCCATGTTGGATTTAACTTTGATCCAGATGAGTTCGTAACCGGTTGAGTTATCAACAGTTGATTCAAGAATTTCACTCTATAAGGAATCATAAACAAATATGGCCACACCTTCACCACTTGAAGTTCTGTTTGCTCTGTGAACACTGTACCCAGTTATTGCGATTTCAGTATTACTGATCGACGATGAGAGCCATGTTTCAGTAAGTGCTAAGATATCAAAAGTCTCTTCCTGTGTTAGATGAGACAGTTCGTCGAGTTTATTCGGTAGGCTCAGAATATTATAAAATATTACACGAAAATTGCAGAAGTCATTATTGGACATCGGCGCCAACGGAGAATGAACTTTGATATTTGCCCGGTTGAGGTTGTCAAAAATACTATTTAATGACGTCACTGTTTCTGTGGGGGTAGCGGCGCACATAGTACGTCTGTGATCTACTGCGACACAAAGCTTCTGGACGTCCCCAGAGGTTACGAGTTGATTGCGAAGAACGAAGTTCGGCTGCCAGTTCATACACTTGTGTCGCACTACTTGAAAATTCTGAATTGATAGGTTAACTTCTCCATTTTGTCTCCTCTCTCTATTAGTTTCAGTTTAGCGAGTTTTAGTCGAGCTCATTCTTCTGGATATAGATCTTGTAGAATATTCAGTCTAGTATCACGAAGTTTATACCGTTGTGAGAATACATTATCTCTCATTGTTTTGTTCTGAAATATTATTTTTAGAAGCCTTGGTTTCCCATATTGTTGACGCTTACCCAAGCGAATCAAATTCACAATACGTATAGGATTAAATTCATCTGCGTTCTTTGATGACATCATCATAGAGAGGACCGAGCTTATCATATCCATGTCCTCTTTCAGTCGATAATGATTATTCAAACTGGAAGGTTCCCTGAGACAAGCTACTAGCAAACAGCGGGCACGATATTCCTCTGTATGTGTAGTAGATCTCCTATGGTTTAAATGGTTATTGTTCGGAGTATCCGATGGTGTCAGCGGTACATGATTGAAAACTTCCGTGTTGCTTTTGTAGGAGTGTGGTCCTACAAAAGACCGATAACTGTCCAGGTTTTCCTTAAAATTTGGTTTATTTATTGTACAATTTTTGTGAGAGGACAAAACAGGAGGCGGCTTCGTCTTGAAAGTCGCCCCCGAAACTTTAGGACCAGTAAATATTCTTAAATGAACAAACAAAATCAATTTATAATTTTAAAGTAAAATTAACTGTTTGCTACTGAAAATTCGAATTTAAAAATTTCACTGAAATCAAAATGGTCCCCGACAAACAAAATATAATATAAGCAAGAAGACTTTTTCTGTCAATAGGAAATTGTTACATGTGTATTAAAATTAATATATGAATTTATTAAGCACATTATATATTTCACTATCTAAATAAACATCTTATCATCTGAAACTTTATTTTAAACATTAATTGCAGTTTCAATCGGATCAGTTTCAAGTGGCCCAGCAATCAAATCTAAATATACTTGATTTATCGAATATAATATCAACTAAGCAAACCAGTAACCTACAAGAACTTGTCGCCACACATTTTAACGATGAAATTGAACTTCGCGATAAAATTATTGCCGAATTGAGAACTGCTTTATCAGAAGAATTTAACGAAAAGGTTCACGAATAATTTTTAAGTCACTATATTATATTAATGAACAAGTTATTGGGATTATATTATATTCGATTAAAAGATGATAGATCCATCAGAAAGACAAATTATATACAAATAAAATTATTAGCAAATTGAATTTTACTGATTAGCGAAATGGTCTTAAAGTACCACGTAATTATCATTTAATTATTCAATTATTAACTATTCAAATAATAAATACAATTAAAATCTTTATCATACTCAATCTATGATTTGAGAATTCACTTATTAGTGAGTCAAAAAGTCAAAAATAAATGGAGAACTCAAGATGCGGTAGTTCAAAACCCTAGGTAATCCTGGTCATTGATTATGCTTAACTGTTATTGACAACAATTTTTAAAAAATTATTGTTTATTAACAATAATTTAATATTAATTTAATATTAATCATTGTTAATTATTCAGAAATTATTATTTCAAAAATTAATGTTAATGTTTGGACAGAAAACTTAATGAGTTGGATAGCAGCCAAGTCAATCCAACGTGATCGGATCCCTCACAGCGTAAGCTCCTGTGGCGTCACATAGATATCACATTAGTGAACGTAACATCAATCTGCGTGAGGTATACGAGAAAAATAATATTTAATAACGAGTGTCAATATGCATATCATATTGACCCAAGACCGGCAACGGCGGCCTTAATGTACATATAAAATGTTTAGTGCTTTGCTATTTGAATCAAAATTGACGGACTATTTGAGGAAACCATTGATTTGTGTTTTTGTGTTGTAAATAAATTTGTTTTTTAAAAATATATTTAAAAATAAGGTTATTGTTATTATGGACAGACTTATCCCTGAGACTTTGAACCGATCACATAAGAGAGAAAAATAAATCAATCAACTGGGTAAGTTAGAATTAGTGATAATTTATTATTATATGTTGACTTCCAAGGGAGCTGAAGCTCGTAAGGAAGCATCACATCGAATAAAATAAAAAAAAACAAAAAAAACGAAAAAAATATCAAGAGTTCACAAAGTCAAGCTTTAGGCGTTCTTTGAATTGCGCAGCAGAAGAGCTGTTGATCACACCAGGTGATAATCCATTCCATCGTTTCCAGACGCGATCCATCACTGTCGTACAATTTGTTCGATGCTTTAAGCGATGCTTCAAACATAGCGCGTGTCCCCGTAAAATTGAGGATTCACGAAGACAAAACAGCTGCTTACACGGATGGTTAGGCACTCGCAGCGACATCCACACTAGTGTAAGATCTGCAATCAACAGATCGCATTCAATATATCTTCAACCCAACGCCTCTAGTCCAACTGGATAAGGAATGAAGCGAGTTGCCGGAACCAAGTGCGTGGCTCTTCTCAAAATGTTGTCGAATTCACCTAATTATGATTTCAGTTGAGCGTGCGTCGCGTGAGATGCATAGAGCATATGTGATTTTAAGAGACTCGAATATACAATGCGTAAAGCCTTTGGCTCAAGTCGTCTAATGTTTCGATGAAGAAATCCTAAAATTCTACGGCATTTTGCAATAATCGCAGAAGAATGAAAGCGATATTTTAAATTGGAGGAGATAACAACACCTAGATCAGTAAAGTGATTTACTGATTCGATAACTGTTGAACTGAATTGATAAGAAGGGGAAGGTAATCGGGATTGACCAATTCTCATATGTCGACATTTACTAGCATTGATTATTAAGCCGTGTGATGAACACCAACTACTAACTTTATTCAAATCTGATTGCAGTAGGGGAGGGCTAGAACAAGTAAAAATAATGGCACCAAAGTTTCAAGTCATAAGCGTATAATAGGCACTGGCATGTAACATTTTCAGCGATTTCGTTGATGTAGATATTAAACAAAGTGGGACTAAGGATACAGCCTTAAAGAACACCTTGAGTGAGTTAAACCATTCAGAAAGAGACTCACCAACTCGCACAGTAAAGGAACGTCTACTCAAGAATTCACGTATCCAGAGACAAACGTGCTTTGAGAATCCGTAATTTCCAAGTTTCCACAGTAAAATTGGATGAACGACCCGATCAAAAGCTTTGGACAAATCAATAAAGACGACATCAACCGGCACCCCCTGTTCGACAAAACCGGCCCAGCTTTCTCGAGCTAATGTTAGATTAGTTGAAGTGGAGTGATGTTTTCTAAACCCACACTGTTTATTAAACAAAATATTGAATTTGTCCAAATGAGAAGATATATACCTCAGGATCAGTTTCTCCATCACCTTGCAAGCAATACACGTTAAACTTATTGGCCGATAATTTTGAGGATTTACCTTATCCCACTTTTTGAAAACTGGAATGACTAATGCTCTTTTCCACATATCTGGGACTATGCCAGTTCTCAAAGACCAGTAGTAAATATCAAAAAGCGGAAGATATATATTCGATGCAACTTAGCGTAATAATATACTAAAAATACCATCAGGACCTGAACTATTTTTAGCCCGTAGCTTCGATAAGATATTAAGAACATCGAGCGGATCAAAATAGAGGTTAGAATCCTGGTACTGGAGAGAAGAATTGCCTGTCGTAATGTTATAATCACATAGGGAAAATCGATTGCGAGTGAGACAAATTCTTGCCAAGGATATTTGCAATGGAAAGAGGAGAAATCGATTTTCGCTTACCATCAACCAGACAGTTGATTGACGATGATACTCTCTTACTGTCGCTAAGTAGTTGAAAAAGTCTCTTTTGTTGATCAACATAAGACAAGGAACATATGGCAGCAATGAATTGATGTTTCTTCTGACGTTTAAGAGAAGTCACCCTGTTGCGAATGGTAGTATAAAATCTGAAGGATCCGAGTCCACGCTTAAATAGTAGGAATGCATGATCACGTTCTCTGACAGCTCGCTTCAACTCACTGTCAAACTATTTGGGTTTGGAGGATTGTGGTTTACGTGTTACGCAAGGGGAAAATTCGTAAAGTAGATTAATCAATGTTGTGTAAAGGAACGACCAGGCCACATGAATACCGACTGTTCTAGCACAAGGCAATCTTACTAGGCTCAGCATTTCATCAATTGTATCGTAATCTGCATTCATAACACCAATCGTTTTCTTAAAATTGACCAGACGAGAAATATGACCAGGTAGGATGATACGTAAAGTGCATTGATCGCTAGAGCCTAATGGCGGACCGCAACTTAATGACTCAACGATAGAATCATTGGTACATAGGCATAAATCTAGCAAGAAATGATTTTTATTACGGATACGAATTTTACAATGGACAAGCTGCCAGAGTGTGAGTTCATTGAATACATCAAGTAAGGCTGATGATTCTTCATCACAACCCTGGATCGCGGTATAAGAGACCCAATCGATATTTGGAGTGTTAAGATCTCCGCAGATTAAGGTATCCACATCGTCGGAACAGTGATGTTTCAACGACTTGATGATGAGTGATGTTTTTGATCGAGGACTACGATAAACAATACAAATGCGATAGACCTTACCTCATTCCTCCGTCACATCAATCCACAAAAGCTCATTTGCATAATTGTCAGAACACTACTTTATTACTTTATAAACAAGATTGTCACGTATATAAGCAGCTAAATTGCCAACTATAGAGACTTTTCGATCACAGCGAACTATCGTATAACCGTGAATACCGACTTCAGAATCCAGAATATTACAATTTAACCAAGTTTCAGTGAAAAACAGCATGTCGAGATTTTCATGATGTACTATTGCTTAGATTTTATCTAACTTGTTAAACAAACTCAAAACATTTGAATAGAGTATGTAAAGGCCAGATTTGGTAGATGTACAGAGAAACTTGTGGATATTTGATTTTTGAGAATTCATACAATCGAACAACGAGGATAAATCCGGATGATTGACCGTTAGTAGCGAGTTACAGAGTCTACAGTTGAGTTGGGAATGCGTGCGACACAGATACGTTCGATATCCTGTAACGAAACGCTTCTAGAGCTGTTGATAAAAATCGAGTGGAGACTCTGCGTCGCACAACGTGAAAATTTCGGATTATAAGATTTTCTTCACTATTCATTCAACGCTCGGCCATCTCACGTTTGGCAGTAAACAACTGTTTTCTGTCCTCTGGAGATAAATCTTTCAAAAGACGAATACTCAAACCTCTTAGAAGATGACTGTTTCATAGTATAAGTGAACTCATTTCGGTGAAGGTAAGAATAACTTTGAGTAAACGAGGTCGACTATCTGATTCTGTTTTTATCAAAGCGAAATAAATTTACTACACACAAATCCTTTCGAACTGTGCAGAGCAGTTTTGCAAAACAATAAGAGGATTGATTTAACTGCATTGACATCATGCTGAATACGTAAGTCATTGTTAACGGCAGATTACTCGGTGAGGTTTGCAATAAGCACACAGTGAGCCCTATCATAGAGTGTGCGCAAAGAAGGGTTAGAATTAGAAGGAACTCTCTCGCTATTAGGAGCGATATTCTGTGTCGAAGATGGCGAGATAGAAATCAGCTGTAAATTTTGGCGGTGTGACGTTGGAACTGGCATAAGCTGAGCTAAATTTACAAGGAACCCAAGACAACGTGGATTATCTGATGATGACGTAGAAATGCAATAAGGGGTAGAAATGTAAGGTGATTTATCTGATACGACTAAAGAAATACCGGGTTGCAAATTGTCAATGGCAGTAACATCAGAAAATTGAGCTGATTGATTGGGGAAAATTGAAGGATGTATAGTAATACCTGTTGAAGAGATGGGAGATTTGACATTCTTAGAGGCAATCGAATGCGGAAGAATTGGGCCACGAGGTTGAAACTTATTACAAGACGAAGAGGCATGTGTGGACATCGCTGCATTGACAGATAGTTGTAATATATTTGTCTTGAGACTCTATTCCACTTTTCATCGTATTTATCATCTTAGCAGAACAGTAGTCACAGTAGAATTCGTTGTCTGCAAGGCAAGATGCCTGAGATTCTAAAGTCCAAATTCTTACCCACCTGTGACAATCATTGTTTGAGCAAAGGACTTGTTGTTCAGATCCATTGGAACTATCTCCAACATCAGTGTTTGACGCGACATGGTTGGAAACTTGAGACTTTTGTTTTTTCGACCTATTTGTAAATGGTCGTTTGATTCGTGAACGTCGGTCGTAAATCGGTCCGTCCCGTATCGGTTTCTTGTTGTCTTCCAAGAAAAACTGCCTCCTTTTTTAGTTGTATGTTTTCCCAATTGAACAGAGTGCTCGTATTTAGTCAGATATTTAATACCCAACAGATTTAACCAGTCGTTGTATGTTATTTATCTCAAACTTTTTTAAGTTAGCGTAAAAAGAGATTTATTTTTACGTAGCAAATGCATACCGGTGCACGCTTAATGACCACAACAAAAGAAACAATTTAAGTCATGAATTTAAGTCAAAAATCTAAGTCATGTGTCGATAAGGTGAGAACGGAGGAGGTATTTATATGTGATAAAGGAGGGAGCGCGGCAGATGTCATGAGGAATCTGATTCCAAGCGAAGGGGCGACGAAGTGGAAGGATCGGAGATCGTAATTGTTAGAGTACTTGGGAACGTGGAGTAAGATAGAATGACGGGAACGCAGCGATGGTAAGATGGAACGAGTGTCGTCTAAGAAATGAAGGTTGATGAACGATGGGGAGCCGACAGCGATGAGACGAAAAGTGACGAGAATAAGGCGGAGTTGGATGCGAATGTGGGTGGTGGGCTAGGCGAGTTAAATAAGATGTGTGGATGTGTGGTCGAAGCGACGAAGAGTTAGGAGCACTCGAACGGCGGAGTTGATGATGCTTGTAGGTTATATTATACCTACAATCGATCTAGGTGATCGATCAGTGATCACTGTTACCAAGAGGAGGATAATACACAATAATGTCGATATTCCCAATACATTTTAAATAATTGATAATGATCCATTATTGATAAAGTATTATTGAAACTGGATCAAAGACAAGAGGAAATTTTTTATAGATATTTCGCTAACCTATGTTAGCATCTTCAGAAAATTACCCTTTTTAATTATTAATTTTACATTTTTTATTTTTTAGCATCGAAATGACGGAGTACTCGGCAACACTAATCAGTATAATGAAGTACCCACTCGTATTTTCAGTTGCCTGTGTTTCATTGCGAACGAAGGCGTTTCCGACACTTTGCTTCATTAACTGAGACTTACGCTCTTTACCAGATCGAATTGCTGTGTTCACCATCCTTAAACACTAGGCAGTGGTTGTTGCTGAATTGTCGCTGCACTCGTTAGATCGTTAATGAATACGGCATGTATAATGGTGGTTCACGAATTGCTGAGTAGACAACGGTCCATGATTTCTTACGAAATGTGACATTTTATAGAAAATGGTGTTGCTTGATAAACTGGACTTTGATTACCGACTTACATCACCGTGTCACTTCTAGACATTGTCACTTCCGACAATGTTGCTATATTGACTGAGACTTACGGTCTTTACCAGATCGAATTACTGTGCGGACCATCCTTAAACACTATGCAGAGGTTGTTGCTAAATTGTCGCTGCACTCGTTGGATCCTTAATGGATACGGCATGCATAATGGTGATGCACGGATGTGCACCATCATTATATTTTTGGCTTCAGAAAAAATATCTACAACATAAAGGTAAAGTTAGCAAATAAAATAAATTTTACTTTGATAACAGGAGAACACGTGTTCGTTGTTTATGCTTGGCTTTCTATTTTATTTGATATTTCCCTAGCATTTGTTAGCATCTTTATAAATTGCATGTTTTCATAAACTTAACTATCTTAGCATCTTCAGAAATTGCATCTTCAGATTTTGCATGTTTCTGAAGATGCTAACAGATGTTAAGGTAATATCAAATAAAATTTCCTCTTACCTTTGAGCCAGCTCCAATAATTCTTTATTCTAGAGTAGCACCAGTGTTATTATTTATTATTAGTGTATTATTTCTTGTTGTCCTACTTTTAGTGCAACATTTACCTCATCAATCATCTCCATAGTCCATAATCTCACTTTCTTGGTATTCAATTTCGATGATCACATTTCCCTTAAACCTTTTGTCCGTGACAAGGTTCACTCGTCTAACTTAATTCTCCGTTACATCCGCCGTATCCGCTTTCTTATCGACTTTCGTTCTTGTATGTTTCTCCTTTGATCGCTTCTGTCCCCTAAAATCGATTACTGCCTAGGCGTTTTCGTCAATTTTCCAGAATCCATCATCCTACCCTTATGTTTAAGTTTTAGATTAGATTATGCATCTCGATTAGATTTGCTAAGAATTCAGCATTGCTAAGAATTCAGAATTGCTAAGAAATGTCATCCATTTTTGTTTATTGATTTGCTAGGAGCGCATGCGCTCGTACACAGGTTGGGCGGTTATCCGAGTGATTCGATCACTATACGTTTATTGATTTTGAGAAAAAACTGTCTATATAAAAAAACTGTTTATAGACAGAAAACTGTCTATAAAACAAAGCATGTTAGGTATCCAAAATGATGAAAACTGTCACAATGGTACTTGTTATGTGGAATTATCTGCATGAGGAAATTGCTTCCACCCGGAGTCTGCATTTGTTCACAAAATTATTAAAGACATGGATGATCGATAAGACAAGAAACGATTTATGGACGTATTCGCAGTGATTTGTACTGCTCTTTTGCCTGTTGATTACCTTTTCGCTGTTTCGTAATTTCTATTTTCTTCTTTACTTTTTTCCAACTTGTGATAAGGCAAAATAGCCTTATGGCTAAGCTTTGTAAGAATAATAATGGCATCACAATCTATTTCCTCAAAATATAATTACATTCGCAGGAAAACCATCACCTGGATGCACAATTCGCCATAGTCAATTCGCAACTGACAAGATTGTCAAGCATCTTAATCTTGAAGTAAGACTAACTAGACAACACAAACGGTAATCACGCCTGATTACACTTTCCAAGATATCCAACTCACCCCTGGTTTATTGGAAAGATTGCCTGTATACAGTATTCTAGATGATGACTCACTAAGGCACAATAAAGTTTGGCGAAAAATGGAGAAGTCAATATTGCAAAAGAAGTCTTGATGCTGTATAAGGCACATATCGTTTTGAACTGCGTATGATCGCTGTTTGATCTTGTCTTGAAGATTTATGAATTATCACCCCCCACGTGACGGGATGTTCTGAAACGCGCTTGATTCAGTGTCCATTTATTTTGCAGTAAAAATGAGTTTTATCTATACCCAATCTCATCCAAACACACTTTGTCGCGTCAAGTATTAAATCAGTGCTACTACACAAAATCTCGATACAGTTAAGATCATGCTGCAAAATTCGCAATCCGACTGGTTTTCGGTCGAAGAGCATATTTTAGCATCACCAAATGTTACGCGATGATACCTTAACCTTAGAAGTAGGTCATTCAAAACGCTGACGAAGAGAAAAGATCCTAGGACCAAGCCCTAAGGTACACCCGAATAAATATATCGAGCAGTTGACAAAACTTTATCTAATCGCACAACAACATACCGTTCATCAAGGCACTTAGTGAAAAATTGTTGATTAAAGCTACTTACACATGAAATCTAAAATACATACAAATACATAGAATAATATATACAATCAAAGCACTGAGCAACAAGAAACCGATACGGGACGGACTGATTTACGACCAACGTTTACGAATCAAACGACTATATACAAATGGGTCGAAAAAAAAACAAAAGTCTCAAGTTTCCAACCATGTCGCGTCCAACACTGATGTTAGAGATGTTTCCAATGGATCTGAACAACAAGTCCTTTGCTCAAACAATGATTGTCACACGTGGGTAAGCATTTGCACTTCAGAATCCCAGGCATCTTGCCTTGCAGACAACAAATTCTACTGTAGCTATTGTTCGGCTAAGATGATAAATACGATGAAGAGTGAAATAGAGAGTCCACTCCTAATCTTTCCTCACATCGCTTGCCACCCTCTTTATTATCATTATCCTCTATGTCTCCCGTCGTCAAACCAAATCCCTCCAAATCATCAACTGCCAGCTCTTCTATCGTGATCTCACCCACTCACGTCAGTCGTCCTCCTTTACGGAAGCGCTTTCCTTCTCGCGATCGTTGCGTCATTGTCACTAATATCACGCCTTCCAACTCCTTATCTCCACAAGCACGTCTGGACCACGATGTTTCCACTTTCAGATCCATCCTCTCGTCTATTGTTCCTGCGGATGAACCATCCTTTTTCAAGGACATTTCCTGTCGCATTCATCCGTCTAAACAAATCTTCTCAATCTAATCCTTCGCAGCCCCCTATCCTAAAAATCGTTTTCAAGCATCGCTCTCACGCGTCTTCTGTCCTCTCTCAACGATTTAAACTCATGTCATCTTCAATCACTCGAATTTTCCCCGATCGCATCCCTTCTGAAATCGCACAACTCGCTTCTGCCCGCATCGAAAAACGCCGTCGCAAGGAAAACGGCGAAACATCATTCTCCATCCGAAACATAAACGGAAATTTTCAAGTTGTCCACACCCGTCCAAAATTTCGATGGCGTTCCATCTCCCCTATGTGTCTTATCCACTAGACTCTTTCGTCACCACACACGGTTTCCACCTCGTCTTCAACACTAGATCTATTCTCAATAAATCCGATCTTATCCTCAACTATTCACCAAGCAATCCATCGATCTCTTCTGCCTCAATGAATCCTGACATTCAGATTCCGACGACCTTTCCATTCGCCGTCTGCTCTCTGCCGGTTGCTCACTAGTCGAATCCGCCTGCCCCCTCAGCTTATACCATTCTAAATTCTCTAATCATAGCGGTATCGTCGCATTCGCGCGTCACCCCGCGTCTCTTCGCATGATCAATCCCCCTTTAAGTCCTTGCTCTTTTGAATTGCTCTCTTGTCGTTATTCTAACCCGATCACGCTAGATCTCGCCATTGTATACCGTCCTGCTTCATCAGCTCCTCCAGCCTTATTTTTAACGAACTCGCTGACCTCCTTTCATTGTTCTTTGTCCTCAATCCCTTCACTCGTTCTAGGCGACTTCAATATCCGCCTAGACTGCCCCTCTTCCACGGATTCCATCCGGTTCATCAACATTCTATCCAACTACAATTACAAACTAATCTCCACTGCCCCCACACATATACTTGGTGGGGCACTCGACATCATCGCTGTCCCCGATCATTTTGCTGCCTACACCTCACTGTCCATCTCTGATCCTGGTCTATCCGATCACTTTCTTATCACCCTTAATCTCACTCGCAACCACACCCCTCCTCACACACCTACAATCCTACGTCGCCCTTGGAGAAATCTTGACCTCTCCCTTCTCCGCTCTGCCTTACTCAAATCATCTATATCATTACCCACAATAACATATTCATCTCCTCACGATCTCGCCTTTCTTTTCGACTCTGAACTCACATCCACTCTCGATATTCTCTTGCCCTTCAAATCTCACCCACACCAACGTTTGCACCGTGCCCCATGGTTTGACATCCAATGCATACTCTCAAAGCGTCGACTCCGTTATGCTTTTCGAGCCTATCACCGCTCTCTCAGGCGTGATTTCCGCTCGATCACTCCGTCTTTCAGTGATTCCTATCTTGCTCTTCGCCGGTCTCATCTCAACCTACTACGTACCAAATGCAACTCCTTCTGGCAGCATAAAATCATCACTTCATTCAACTCTAAGACTCTCTGACATACTTTTAACTCAATCCTTACTCGCTCCTCTTCGCCGTGCAACATCAATGCCAATGATTATTCGTCATTTCTCCAGACTAAAGTATCCATGTTGCTCTCTCACACCCCGGTCTCCATCCTATCCATTCTGCCCAGTCTAGCCTCATCCTTCCGGAACTCTTTCATCTTCTCCCTGTCTCACCTACAGAAGTATCATCTGTCCTCATGTCCTTGCCCAACAAAACCTCACCTGCCGATCCCTGCCTACTCACATATTAAAATCTATATGCTCATCGATATCCCTATTTCTCACAACCTTGTTTAACTCGTCCATCCGCAGTCGTATCTTCTCTTCACACTGGAAATCCGCAATCGTTCGCCCGCTCCTTAAGAAACAATCGCTCGACCCCTCCCTTCCTTCTAGCTATCGCCCCATTTCACTACTCCCTACTCTTTCTAAGCTCTTAGAACGCCTCATCTTAATACAGATCAACGCTTATCTCTCCTCATCCAATCTGTACCCTCCTTTCCAATCCGCTTTCCAGCTCTAATCACGCCACAGAAATTGCATGCATAAAAGTGTAAAACGACTTACTCATTTATCGAGACAAGGCTCTGTATAGTGTTCTTATCTCCCTCGACTTCTCCTCCGTATTCGACATTGTCGACCACTCCGTCCTCCTTTCTCGCCTTCGTTATGATTACGGCTTTTCTTCCTCCTCCGTAGCATGGTTTGCCTCATATATATATCCGACCGTTCCTTTCGCGTCTGTTCTAATTTATCATCCTCCCCTCCCATCCCTATTTTTTGCGGGGTCCCACAAGGTTCAGTCCTAGGTCCCCTGCTTTTCTCTCTTCTGCTTGGCGATCTCTCTCCGTTTATCAAACCTTACTCCTTTAACGTCATTCAATACGCCGATGACATTCTAATCTATGCTCATGCACAAGCACATAGCATACACGATATCGGCATTTCTGCCTCCAACTGTCTTTCTTCTATCTACAAACGTCTCTCCAATCTCCATCTCGTTCTAAACCCCGAAAAGTCCAAAATAATGTGGATCCTCCCCCGTAAACCAAACATATCTCCTCCCACTGTATATTTTGCCTTATCGATCATCCCCATAGTCCACAATCTCACTTTCTTAGGCTTCCATTTCGATAATCACCTTTCACTTAAACCCTTCGTCCGTGACAAGGTCGGCTCATCTAACTTAATTCACCGTGACATCCGCCGTATCCGCCCCTTTATCGACTTCCGTTCTTGTTTGTCTCTTCTTTCATCGCTTCTTTTCCCTAAAATCGATTACTGCATCAGCCTTTTCGCCAATTATCCAAAATCCATCATCCTACCCCTACAACGAATAATCAACTCCGCCGTTCGAGTACTATTTCGTATCCGTCGCTTCGACCACACCTCCACATATTTTGCCCAACTCTCCCGGCCCACCATCCACATCTGCATCAAACTCCGCCTACTTGTAACTTTTCGTCTCATCGCTGTCGTCTCCCCGTCGTTTATCAACCTTCCTTTCTTAGACGACACTCGCCCCACCTCGCTATCGCTGCGTTCCCGTAATTCCCTCTTACTCCACGTTCCCAATTACTCCAACAACTATCGTCTCCGATCCTTCCTCGTCGCCGCCTCACTCGCCTGGAATCAACTCCCACTCGACGTCCGCCGCGCTCCCTCCTTTATCACATTCAAGCACCTACTTCTTTCACACATCGACACATGATTTTCATTTTTGTTTTGTTGTGGTCATGTAAGCGTGCGCTGGCACGCATTTGACACGTTAAAAAAGGCAGAACACTAGCAAATGCCTTAGATAAGTCAAGAAATATTATATCAACCGTATAATCTGAACTTTGAGCATCTACCCAATATTCACGAGCTTTCAATAGATTAATTAGGCACGAGCGAACAGGTCGGAAGACGTGTTGAGAATCAAGACTTCGATAGTAGTTAAGATGGTAACGCAAACTCTTCGCAATGAGCATCTCCATGGTTTTGGAAATAAGGCTGGTGAGATGAATGGGTCTAAACTCTGAACAAGTTAATGCTGACTGCTTCTTTGGAATATGCACATCAATTGACTTTTTCCAATAATCAGGAATCCACGAATACTGTAAACTTCCGTTAAATATAGACGTAAGGCTTGAAGAAATAATGTGCTA